>JAPMAE010003509.1:2501-15262 GCA_036584705.1 Rhyacophila sp. 25_7
ATCATCTTTTTTAGATGGACGCATAATTTTGAATAAACTTAGATATAAAAATACAATTTTTTTTTCAAATTATTTTATTTTTATCACGATTTACAAGTAATTAAAATATTAAACTTAGTAAATATGATGATGTGAGAAAGAATGTTGTTGAATGATTGAAATAAAACAATGAATTAACTAAATTATCATTATTATGGTATTTGATTAGTTAACTAAGAAATTACATACTGAAAAATGTATATTTTAAATAATTATTATCACGCATAAAAGCTATATTTTCTATACTTACACGTTTTCTTCGTATTTCTCTAATATATCAAACTTTTTTGTAGTATGCTTTTTATTATATAAATAATACTGTGTTAGGATAGTCAATAGCACATACGCCTTGCAAGCGGGGGTTACGTGTTCATTGCCCACACTGGTTGCAAATTTTTTTAAATGTTTATTTATTTGTACTGTAGCCAGGACGTGAACCCGACACGGTTGAGCTAATAATTAACAACTATAACTCGTAAAAAAATATTACGAAAATCTTCACGCTCTAAAGATCCTTGATATGCTCCATCCTACATGGAATTAAAAAAAAAAACAATAATTTCAAACATGTTTGAAAAAAAATGCGCATAATTGACAAGGTTATGAAAATAGTTATGAAAGAATATTATATAAGAAAGTACACATTACAGTGTTCTTATAATTTTTTCATTTTTTTTTGCTTTCAGGCACTATGAATTTATTCTCTTACACTTTTCTCACAAATAAACTAAACTTAACCATGTCCACTCCAAAACGAAGCATATGTATCTCCACAATGTAATGATTGTTTTTTGACAGTTATTTTTTTTACGAGTAATCGTCAATTATTAGCTCAACCATTTCGTGTTCGTGTCCTGGCTACAATACAAATGAGTACACATTTGTAAAATTTGCGACCAGCATTTGCCTCGAATCCGTGACCCTCGGCTCCTGAGTCGGATGCCACTATCCACTCACCCACGAGGCCGACTATTAGAAATTTAGACAGTAATTTAGAAACATTTAATATTTACATATATCAAACTTATTCGTATACTTCCAACGCGTTTTTCGTGTTAATATTTTAAACAATTATTATTTCTTCTTTCTTTTAGATACTCACCGTGCGGCTTCAAATACAACCTGGAGAGTCCAATAAGCAGTTCACAGCGACGGGAAGATGATAGAATCACCTACATTAACAAAGGACAATTTTACGGAATCTCACTAGAATACGTTCATGACCCTGACAAACCCATCAAGAATCAAACCGTTAAGGTAAGACGCCAATTTACTGTTATTCATCAAAGTATGAACACGGTTTTAATTATTACAGGTTCAACGAGAACATGTCTGTTTTATCATTAGATATAAATATATTATACAATATAATAAAAGTTACTACCGGTATGTAAATGAAATCAGATATTTATTTTATATATTTCAGTACTAGACATCTTCAGTACGCATCAAAGATTATACTCATTAACAACAAACCAATATGACGAACGCTTTTTAACATTTTGAATGCTTTTGGAAACGTCGAAGGATTTGTTCACTTAGTAAATTTCAATAGAGCGTTCATTTTTATAATCAATCTTATAATATAGCATTTATGTGTTTTAATAATGGTTACGATCAGAGATGTCCAACTTGTGGATCGTAGGCCGCATGCACTCCCGACGAGCTATAAATACGGCTTCACAAAATCGTAAATTTTAAGCTCACACGATAATATACATATAATACATGACGCCCAAGAAAAATTCTCTTAAGATAATTTGGTCAAGTAAATTTGAAAGGTTAAACATCATTTGTTCAATTAAATAAAACATTGGACTATACTAATCTATCCAGGAGTATAGACGCGTATATGCGACCGCTCGACATTCGATTTGAAAAAGTATAGACGTATATGTACGTCAAACACGAAGCAATAAAATACGCATATATATTATTTAAGCATCAAATATACATTATACAACAATATTATTGCATACATTTAATAAAATTCAAAAATTATTGCTAGAATATTTTAAAAAAATCACCCAAATGTACAACCGTAATTAAAAAACTCACTTCGGGAGAGGTTAAGAGTACTGTTACTTTATAAAACTTTTTTGTAAGTTATTTATACATTAATTTCTGTATGAAAGTAAATGATATTTCAAACTTTAGTACTTTTTGCGGAATTCTATATTTAATAACCTCAAAAATAACCCCTATAATAATGTTAAAGATTGTAATCTTTTCAAGAGCATGGTGTATCAATTAAATCGTATAAAAACTTCGTTTGCACCAACAATACAAGAAACATTAACATCTTACGTAGCGATTTCACAAAGGGTATTAAAAACTAAATTTATATGGCAAGTCGAGCCTTGTGCCTAGTTAAACTGACGTTTGACGCATATTTCCTGCCCCGAGGTGGGCACTATCAGGCGACAGATATCATTTTATATACTTTTATATCAACGTCCTTAAGGCATATTTTTTCATAGGAGAGGAAGTGACGTCATATGAATCTAGTTGATGGTCTTCAGTGTTGATAGCATCGCGCTCATTTGTTTGATTTTTTACACGAATCGTTGTGCATTTATTTTAATTAAGAACTCTGGCTTAAGTAATACACACAAAGAAATAAAAACTTGTTTCATTAAGTTATGCTGTCAGTAATATGCATTGTGGCAATTAAAATATGTATTTATTTATTTTGGACGCACACTTAATTTTTATGTGGCATATATTATTTGATTCTATAGAAATGTAAAAATAATTATTTATAAAATCTTAGCTCTTGCCAATTACGTTAGTATTGCATAATTATTTAATAAACTGACTTTTTATCCTTTATTTAGTTAGTAAAATTTTATATACAATGGTTAAATACTTATAGATAAATATAATCGGCTGTGTTGACAAAAATGTATTTGTTTTCCATTTGTCATTTCTGACCATCAATTCTATTTTGGTCTTTGGTCCTACTGCACGTATTTTATACTCTATCAGTTATTTGAAAAACCTTATTTTAGTACACTAAGTTACAAAGTATTTATTTTTTATTTTTGTAATAAACTATTAATTTCAAATCTCAGCAAGCACTTAGAACAGCTTTTTTTAAATAGTTAGACGCTTTCAAGGATTCGGTTTGGCTACTAGTTCTTCTGTCTATTAGGTCGATGGTTTTAGTACAAAATTAAATTTAAAGTTAATTATTTATACTGAAATACCGTTTTTTCAGATGTTAATTGACGGATATAATACAAATCACTTCCTAAAAACTAAACTTTGATACACAAGAGATGATCAACAATAAAACTCTGAAGGAAAAAAAAGACATTTTTACCTGGAGAACGTTTAATATTTCTAGTATACCATCTTAAATCGTTTAAATTGTCTTGGACTACATGTTTTGATACAATATGACGTAACCATTACTGTAAAGAATGGAATATTTACAGTATAAAATTAAATAGCATCTTATTCAAATTTTATCCGTGTATTAAATTACTTGTTTACAATATTCGAACGAACCACAAAGTGTAGAAATATTTCCTCGTAATTAAATATAATTGTGATAAGAATACGCATCAAATTATTGTTTATCTCATTTAATGAATCATATTTTAATGAAAATAAGTAGTACAGAATTTCAGAAGTAGTAGAAAACTATTACTTCGAAGAAAATATTACAACTCCAACACATACCAAATTATAAAGCGTTTAAATACAATACATAATCTTCACCGAAAGAAGTTTTATATATTTTACTTAGGGGTCGTCCATAGACCACGTCACGGTTTTTAGGGGAAAAGAAAAGTAACCACTAACGTCTATATGGTGTTACAAGAGGGACGGTGGGTTAATTTTTATTGTTGCATAACACTTTTCGCTCTCAAAGGGAATAGGTGAATATAAATTGCATTCCTATTTAATCTTTCTTGTGCCAGACATAATATCAGAACCAGGTAAGCTATGAATTATTAAACAAAATTAGAACCTAAATATTTCCTTCAAAAGTATATTGAATGTTTCTTTATCATGACTTTGTTTTTAATGACCATATTGTAATCATATATCTGCACTTTTATATTTAAAATCATCCAAAATATCCAAATTTGTCTAGAAAACTACGTTTTACGTTGTGCGAGTTGACTCGCTTCCGGCGCTTGATTGCTTAATGTAAAAATTTACGTAACTTTTGAGGAAGTAAGAAAACTCGTTACGTAGTTTATAGACGACCCCTTATGACTTCCTTGTATAAATGGCTTCTTTGTTCTATTTTTTGACAGTCCTTTAGATTCAACATTTCTAAAGTTCTTTTAATATTATCAAACAGTGTAGAGTGTCTTATGAAATGTTTTCAAATACTTTTTTTTGAAAAGTTAACCAACTCATTTGCGTCTTCTTTTTGTGCAAATGATACTTTATTTACTTTCATTAAATTTTGAATAGTTAATATATCAAATTAATTACATAAAGACACTTGTGAAATAAACACGTATTTGGAAAGGAATTTGATTTTGCTTGTTTATGTACATATTATAACTAGATTTCATTAACTGAACAGTTAATATAAATGTATTAACGGATAATCTTATAGCGACCATTTCATTTAACACCTTTCGATTAAATACATCCAGAATACCATTTATCGCGTCAGAATAAATTGTATGAAATAAAGTCTTGAATATAAGTTTTCTAGATACGGTAAACAGCGAGCATAGCAAATCGATGTAATTTATGTACGAACAGGTTTTTATCTAAACGCACCCGTTGACTCGTTTAGTGATTTTCTAAATTTCTATGTCATTAACAAGTTGAAAACAAGATCATTGAAATCATATTTAATTGATTCTCACATGCCGAAGCAAATTTTTAACAGCAATTATTATCGCTATCTTTACAGATATTTTAATGTTTATAGTTAATTAAAATCCAAGAATACACAACAAAACGAGTTTTCAATTTTATTTTTAATAAATAATGGCGGAATAAAAATTGATAAGAATATACAAAATGTCATAAAATATGTATTTCATTTGTTAATTAACGTTTATAATATTTTATGCACATATGAGCAGTAATCATATGACAACCACAATTTTATATTAATTATTTGTATTATTAATTGTACAGAACGTCAAGACTTTTTATGTGTAAAGATTTCTGGAATCAAAACGTGTTTCTAAATTTAAGGAGAAACGTGTTCATAAATACAATTTATTTCTATTATCTTCACGTTATATTTTTGACCTAAACAATCATTCAGGACTTGATACTCAAAATAAAATATATGTCAAATGAAACGATATTTTCTTATCATTTTTTATATGTAACCATTAATAGATACTTGAATAGAATAGGCCGTGTGTCAAGAGATATAAGCTATGTTTAAAAATACTAGCTAAGTAAAATAAACAACAAGTTGTCACGTAAATATATATTGAGTCAAAACATACTTTTGTATGTACTCGTATAATGATTTTGAACCGAATTTTAAGCTAGAGTATATACTTTACAAACACAACTCTTTCCAAATAATATATTTTGATTTGGAAAATAAATTTCTTTAAAAATACTAATATAAACCTATAAAAATAAGATATTTTGTTTTTAAGTTTGATTTTATCCTGCCATTAAAAATTCTTTTAAAGTAAACATTTTTAAATCAAACTAAGATTTAGAGTTAAATTTCACACATAATTTGATTAATACTAAGAATAATATCTTCAATTTGAACTTTTGATTCCATCTTTAATGAGCATTTTTCTCTTTATTGTCATAATTAGTTGTTTTTAGTTTTATTTCCAAGTTATAAAATAAATCATTCAATGGAATAAGTACAATACTCACAAAACAAATAATACTAACAATACTAGTAAATATGTGATACCTGTTTCCAATCAGTCAAATTAATATTATATTGGTTTGAATGAAATATTTGTAATCTGGTAATTATAAGACTTTCTATGAATCCAATATGACTTTAGAACTTACGTAACAAAAACTTTACTTATAATAAATTTGGAAAGAAATTTTGGTAAACGAATGGAATTTTAGAAATCGCCCTTTGCTGTTGAGTAATTAATAATTTAATGACATTTCTCATTGACACACTCATATATTACCGATATCATATCATTAAACACTCATTTACTGTGCATTTGTGTTGCAATCGGTTAATATATTTCTTTGATGTATTCTGTATTATATTTAAAAGATATAAAAATTCCATTTAATATAAACTTTTAATATAGCTAGCTACAAACAACGTAAAATTTTTTCAGTATTACTGAAGTACAACAGCTATATATTAAACAAAATTTAAAAACATAATTAAAACTCTCAAAAAAATTCTAATGAAACTGAAAAGCTCAGTCGAAAACTTTTAGATATAGTTCGAAATATCATATTATTATCTATTTTCTTTATAATTAAATTTGTACTACATCTGTAAGCACAGCACCATATGTATTTTATTAAAATAATTATCATATTATATGGTATAATAAATGTATTTGTCGGACGTTGAGGTTATGAACCACAACTACTGAATAAAAAGCATTGACGTATCTCTTTTTAATAGCAAACAATATTTCTTTGTCATTTTAAGTTTGAATAAGTTTTTTTTTAGTACAATTTCGAATTAATATATTATTTATACCATAAGTTTACTGACAAAAAATGACTGTTTTAACTTAATAATTCAGATTAGTAGATTTTTGCAAGCACTGTCGTCTTTTAAAACAAGCTTAGCCATATTCTTTATACTATTTTTGTAATATTAAAATGTTATTAAGTTTTTATTGAATATTTTATTACTGGATATTTATATTGAGCCAATTAAGGATTATTTTGCTGATCAGATTAAGATTTTAAGGTATATTCTAAATCTGGAAAAAAATCATGCAGTCTTACAGTCCCAATTGTCCTAACACATTTTCGTTAAATGTATGTGAAAGATTCCAACTTTAAAATTCGGTTTTCTCAGAGCAGTCTTTTTTGACGCGTCGCCTTCTGCTAGTATAACAATAATATATTATATTGCATTACAAAGACTGTTAGTGGAAACCTCTAGAGTTAAAAATATCATATTTTTTTTTAAATTTCATTTCAAATATTTTTTTAGATTCTAAATCATACAATAAATGTAATTAAGTTATGTATTACGTTATATTGTTAAAATGAATTATGAAATACAAAGTATACTTTGCAATGATGTTTAGCTATATTTAGAGCACACAAACAAATATTGTCAAACTCTGAATGCGGTCAAATTTATTTTTGTAAAATGACCACTTTATGTACGCCTTTGCTCGTAGAATATAAAGGTCGCATTAGAAATTACTTGCCCATAGTAAACTGGTACAAAAGTAAGTACGAGTATGCACCACTAGGCGCAAAAGGAATTTTCGAAAATTCCACCTGCTGTTTCTTTGCAGAAAATTCAACGTGACTAAAAATACTGTCATAACTTGACATTGCTTTACGCTCTCCTTGTACGTACAAGTTTTCTATCTGCTACTTTATGGAGAGCCCGTTTGCGTAATGCAATCTATGTGCGTCCAGCGATTTCTTTCTGTTTTAAAGAGGCTTTGAAATTTTCTTACAAGTTTTTTTTGCGATTTTAAAATGTTGCGTTGGCATTGAATAAATACTTATCGTTCATTAAAATAAAATACTTAAGTAAATATATTTATTGAAAGGCGCATTCCCGTATAAGCTAACATACAAATTAATAAAATAGAAAATAAAGTTTCTCAGTAGATTTTTACTTTTTTGTAATTAACAGACATAACGAAACATAAAAAAAAAACCAACAATATAATTATTTTTTTAAATGAAATGATTATTTATTAATTGTTAGTTCCTTTGTAAGCTAACTTATAAAGATTTACAGTAAATTTCTTAATTTAAATAAATTCATAATTTAAAATACACAGTAAAATTATTGCAAAACTATCGATAATTAATAATTACTAAGCATTGTGTATTGTAAGATGTCATTGAAAATACGTTTCTAAACATTGTTTTATTAAAAACGTTTTTACGCTGAAATAATAGCGATAAGTAGTGTCGTTAATAAATAAATTATAAAGTAAAGGAAGCAAACTATGACCAAAAAAAATATGTTTACTCTTTTGTTAATAATTTTATAAGCAAATAAGTATACAAATTACATAAAAAGCAACGATTTTAGCCAAACATAATATGAAAAAACAGTTTTGTCGAGTATTTTTAACTCATAAAAATAATCATCTATGAAAATGTTTTCCTTTCGTTCATTTTAAATGTAGCTAGTGCTAGACTAACTTTGTAAAAATACTGCAAATATTAAAAAATATTAAGCGTATACTTGAGTGTACTTTTTAAATTGTTTTACCGTCTTATTTAAAATATTATTATATAGTTTTATATAAAAAGTTTTCACTCTTTGATTTATCGTAGAACTCTTCTAATGATAAAGTGTGTTTGTTTTAATAATTCTTTGTAAAACTGTCTCTGCTTATTTATTATGTTCCATTTCTAGTGATCCATTAAACTTAATGTTTATTTCGGACATCAGTCACACAGTTATGGGCTAGATAGATAAATAAAGCAATGCTTGCGTGTTATATAAAATATCATGACAATAAAACAATGTTTACTGCCAAGAATCCCTAAAATGGCCTAACATTTATTATGCCATGAAGAACTATACATTAGGCGTTTTAGGCAATAAAATATATTTTTAAAGCAAGTTTATAAGTAAAAGACATACGCAATTCTTCAGGTTTTCATTTATGTTTTTTGCTTAAATATTCCAAAATTATATATAAAGCCATGTGAGTATTGCATGATAAATGACAATCAATTAAAAATGTTGAAAATTGTTTCATTTACTTACGATTATAGACTTAAATGAAATCAAAAAATATTATTTATACGTATTCTTAATTTTAATTTCTTTTATATGAAGCAAATATGCAAAGAAATACCACATCACGTTTGTTAACACAAACATGTAAAAAATAGAAGTCGTCCATAAACCACGTAACACTTTTGAGGGGGAGGGTGAGTTAATTTTTATTGTTACGTTAACACCTTTTTATTTGATATCTCGTAGATTTCATTAATATTTAATGTGTTAAGTTTCGTAACATTTAAGAGGAGGGAGGAGAGGGTAAATTTGAGTGTTTATATGCTGTTACATGGATGGGGGAGGGTAAAAAAGCTTTGAAATGAAATGTTACGTGGTTTATTTACGACTCTTTAGCAGTATTATGGTGCTATAATAAATTTTAAAAACTATTTTATTTTAATGCACACATAATTTATTAATTTTGAAGATGTATTAACTTTTGATTTATTGCAAGCATTAAAGCAATAATTATTGAAATAAATTGTGCGAGTTAAGCTGTAAAAACAAATCAAATTTGAGGAAAACCTAAATTTCATAAAATTGTTCCGCATTCTTAAATATTACACACACTTTTTGATGATTACTTTAACCGTGAACTTTTAAAACTTATTGAATTATTACTAGATTAATGGGTCTAAAAAAAATGAAGTTGAAAAAAATTAAATGTTGTCAATAAATTATAAATAAATTTAAAAAATATATATCACTGCGCTAAGATGATAATGGATGTAAGTAAATCGACACTACGAAATTTAACGTAAATATTCAATTAATGACAGAAATTTCTCACTCTTAACTTTTTATCCATCCGTGACGAGATACGTACGTTATGGATTTTCTATCACCACACGCTCATAACAGATGATATAGGCATCGCTTTTTCACACATAAAAAAACAAGCGAAATCGTCACACATACGAGTATATCGACCCATTCCCAGTAGACAATCGTTAGCGTAAAAATAGCATTTTACAGCAGTAGGTTTTTTTATCAAAACTTTAAAGTTTATTTTAATTAATAAATTAAAATCGTGTGTATATTATTTTGTATCATAAATCATTGATGAAAACTTGTTACCGTGTGGACCTTACAGATATTTATTTTGAACAGATTCGACAAAAAAATAAACGGAAATGGTTTGATTGCCGCTTACAATATTCTGCCGATAGCGTTAATTTTTCTTATTTTTTATTTTACCGAGGATATCTTTTCTTTATACGATGACCAAATTATTTATTATTTAGCGGTAGGCTTTTAAAATGTAATGATCCAAAAATTCTAGTCATATAGCAATTTGACCAATTTGTAATAGTTTTAATAATAGTAGTATTTATGCGAATCGCTGTTTACAATATTTTTTATAAATAAATATTATATTATGTAACCATCCTACGTAAGTATTTTGTACTGAACATATTTTTCTTTAAACAATTTATCTGAATAGTTTCGATGTGCCAATGAATAATTTGTAAAAAAAGGTTCATTATTTTTCAAACTGGCTATCAAAATAAGAGTGAAGTTTAGTTATTCGATACGAATACTAATCAAAAACGTCATATATTGCTTATAGACATGATAATGATATTAAATAAATATGAAACCGTTCTACGTATCAGCAATATGAAATCGGAATGTGGGTATCGAAATGTAATAAACATCAGTAAATTCCTAAAAAATCGACACTTCGTGAACTAGTCGATGTCAAACTGCTGCTAATGATACGGATAGCGTGATCGATGTTTAATTGGTGAATGTCAAGGAGACTGTAAAACGTTCCTTGTGACGATAAGCCATGAATCACGTTGGTGTGTGTTTTTTGTTAAGCAAGATTGATGGGTCTCACTGGGCTCTGTTGTATCTACATGACGACATCGACTTGTCCGCCCATATATAAGTGAAAGGTATATTAAAATGAAACTGGATATGTTTAAGTTTTTAATGTATACTTACGCTAGATTAAGCTCTGGATGCTTATCGAGATTACCGATAAAAGCTTTCGCAAAGCGACAAGAAATATTATGAGTATTGATTGCGTTCGTATCGGAACATATTTTTAATTCGTTTCTCCGAGTGATTATTGCTGTCTCTTTGATTTACTATTAAATAAATTGTATTTCTACCGTGTATATTTTATTCCAGAAACTTGTTTCAAAAGAGATATTTTCTTTAAAAATACATATACGTTTTATTGAAAGAAAAATCTCTCAAAAACCATCACAACATCAATGCTTAATTTAAAACTTTAATCAGAAAATTAACCAAGCATTGACATTTTTTAAAAGTATAACAGTTATTATACATGTTTCCACAAATATATTTATGGTTTTTAATTTCAAGATCAGTTCTCAGTTGAAAATATTTTAACAGATGAAACTGGTAATTTTTTATAAGTATTTGTGCAAAAACGTAGAAGAACTGTGTTATTATTCTAATATTATCGCTTTAAATCAAGAATTGCTAGTAGAGAAAAGGAATTGTATTAATTTTCATTTATATAATAAAAAATAATAAATAAAGATCCTGTTTTACAGATTTTTTTAACGTTAAAATATTTAACATTTTTAATATTTTATGTAATATAATTAAATATTAAAATCACAAAATACATATGTTTTTGATAATATAAATACTGTTTAATGAATAAGTGAACGTTATACTCTCAATCATAAGGGGCCTGAGTGACTGTGTGGCAAATTGATCGAGTGAAATCAAAAAGTTTATTAAATACTTGTTTATGTATAAGATTTTAAAATATTTTACGTTATAAAATAAATATCCGAAATGAAACTGTTTTTCAAAATACCGGAATCACCGTTTTTTAAATTTATTCAACGTTTTTAATAAATCAAAAAATACGCGTAAAATTATGTATGTGGACTGCAACAGCAATAATACAAGTGGTTAATAGAACCATGTACTAACCATGGCTGGGGGCCCAACCCAATATACCGGTAAGTAAATATTGTGTCACCAAAGATGAAAGATGGCAGAGAATAGTCAAGTATCAGGAGGAAAACATTAATATTATCATTTTTTCTGTTTTTTATTATACTATAGTTTTCGAATTAAACCTACGTTTCTATGAAAATTGGTTTTGAAGTTTTTCTTTTTTTTTGCGGCACACATAAACTTAAGCATTGTTTATTTGGCCCATATTAGCTTTAGAGGTTGACATGTTTTGTTTAATAATCGTTGTTGATAAGTAGTTAACTAGTTTATTTAGGATTAACAAATATTAATATTAAAAACTGAAGATTAATGAAATGACATTTAATATCTTTTTTGCAATGAACCATTCAATATATTTACTCGTGGATAAACGTTATATTGTTTGTTTGGGTATCTATTTCGACTCACTCGTATATATATTATACGTTTCAAGTCTGAATGTTAAAACGTTATAAATAACGGACATGTCTACAAACAGAGCTTTTGTTCTATTCATAAATATCAATGAAAGGGTATTAAGTCAACTGAATTGCAAGTCATTATACGTTCATTGGATCAACTATGAAGAATATAATAAATTTCTAATAGGGACAGTAGTTTTAGTAGGGTACGTACTGTTTTTACTAAGATTTTTTTAGAATAGTTGACAAACATTAATCATGGATTTTTTCAATAAATATCAACTGAAAACTGATTTAGCTTTTTACTATCGGAAAATATGTATTTTAAAATACTGCATATATTTAAAATAATTTTTATCGTTTTATCGAAAGACTCATTCAATAACATAATTCGCATATATTTTTTTTAATTTCATATAATCAGTAATCATACTGTTTTATTAATATATTATAACTGTATTGTAAAAACAATTTAATTGTTACTGGTA
>JAPMAE010003512.1:0-15257 GCA_036584705.1 Rhyacophila sp. 25_7
ATTTGTGATAATGTTATTTTATATTCTTGGCTACATAATTGTCAAACAACGGTATATCAATCATTTCTAGTCTCTTCTTAAATTTTCTCTAAATTTTAACGTTAATTATGTAAAGTTGCCTTTGTTTAATATAAAAAGACTATAAGCTGTTAGTATTCTTGTAAACAACAACAAATTATGACATTTGAACATAAGGTTTTAAATAAACATCTCCTTCGTTGAGTTCCAAGAAAATAAAAAAAAAAAACGTTTTTTGGCTCTCCTGTAATGTTGCACTTTTGTAGATAGCATTGTTTGACTTTAACCCCTCAATATTTGCTGGTTTATTCACATGTAAAAATATAAATGTGATTTTATATATAAAAGTATTAACATATTTTTAATTCCTCAATTCATAAATATCAATACCTTGCAAATTAAAAACTAAATAAATAATACTCATAGAGATAAATCTACAGCAAAGCATTATGAAGATACAACAATTTTTAATAGACTCTTAATTAGTTTCGACAAATCAGTTTCAATAAATTCTTTTTTTTGGTTGTAGTGTTTTAAAAAAATATGTCTTTCAGAATTACAGTACACTGTCTCGAATCGTGGATCTTTGCAGTTGATTTTAAACAGATACATGTACAACCTGTTTTGCAAGAGTGGTGGCGGAGAAATAAGACGCTGGCGATGCGTAGACTACCGCGATCACAAATGCCCCGCGTGCGCTGTCACAGAGAAGAATGTTGTTATCAAAAGGTATATATTTTTTTTAATCACTTACAGAGTACGTTCTCAGTAATCTTTGTTTGTGAGAAAAAGAGTTGCCACAAACTAAAATTATGGAAAAATTATTTTGAAATACTGCGCAAGAAATTAAATAAATAAAATATTGAGAAAAAAAAGTACACACACGTCAATCCCTTTAATTTTGGGGGTTTTATCAAAATCATTCTAGTTTGTTTTCTTATGTGAATAATTTTATGTAATATATATAAAATTCAGTTATGTTGCAATATGTAACACAAATATTGAAATAAACACAGTTTTGCATATTTTTTCTTAAAAAATATATTTTAAAAATCGTAGTTTCAACTGCTACATTTTCACATCAATTAAAATTCTTATTGTCTAAATATAATGGCTTTTCAATAAGGATGGCAATATACAATTTTAATTCTGAAACAGGTAGGTAGTCACCCTCATAGATGAGTGGATAGCGCATCCGATTCACAGGGCGAGGGTCTAGGGTTCGAATCCCATAGCTGGCAAAATTTGCACACATTTTTTCAAGTGCATTTGAAACCAGGACATGGGTCAAATTGGTTGAGCTAATAACTGACAATTATTAGTCTTGAAAACAATCTTCACATCACGAAGATCCATATGCTTCGTTTCAGAGCAGATATGGTTAAAAAAAGAAACAAGTATAATAATAAGATGATAATAAATAAATTTGTAAATCAAGTGGAAAATCAAAAGCCATGAAAAACATTTACGTTAGATGTCGACCAATTGTGATGAATACATTATATTTTAAGAACTTATAAAATAAAATCCATTTTAACTTGACTCACTCAGGTGGAAGATATCATTACATGAAACGTTTTGATTGAACGTAATCATTGCTGTGTCCTTGTTGGGAAATCATTTATTACTTACTGGATTATTGTCTATTAGCTCATTATATTTGTTTGACCCATGAGTACGTAGCGTGGGATCTCGTTGAATGTTAAAAATTGGAACACAACATTAAGGGGTTAAACAGTGAACAACTATTACTACTATGTTATTGATGTCTTCAATTATTATAACGGTAACTTTTCTTTTCAGTTTATTTATTAATTCCATCTTGTTCTGAGAATAGTCATCGTTTAATTTAAAGTGAAACAATAGCGTGATACTTGAAATATGTCTGCAAATAGTTGACAATCTTTTTTCATTGTCCAATTATTATTTGTCATATTAATGATGTTTTTACTCGATTCAATTACAGGACGAATCTTCACAATCATCCATATCATGACAAAAAAATCTTAGCTAAAATAGAAAAGAAATCAGTGTTTTTGGAAATCAAAGCAGTCGAATCGATGGATCCTAATTTAAATACATAGTTTCTCAAACTTCCTGAATGATTTATATAAAATGTTGATTATTTTATCCTAGATACTGACATATCTTTATGCCGAATTTATATTTAAATTGTATTGTCTCACGATGAGTGTATTCATACTAAACAGAATATGCATGAATTTATATATATATTTTGCAAACTTTGACCTGTATTTCATTTCAATAGCATATTAGCTGTAAATATACAGTACCTATTTATGGCTTCTTTAGTTTTTATTTTCATGTAATAAAATTTCATATACTTTTTTTTAATTTTTGGGTAATTTCTATTACAGTGCTACACCAATTTGACCGGACTATCATAAGCGTATCGTTAGTAGTATAATAAATCATTAATTATTCCATATGATTTTACAATTCTTTTAATACGTTCTTTACTTGTTTTTCTGTGTTGTTAATATGAATAAAAGAAAGACTTAATTAAGTCGTGGATACAATAAATATTTTCTCTTAAATTCTTTATTAATGTTTCGATTGCTAGGAGCTGTCTATTCTAGTAAACCTAGTGGTCGTCCATAAACCATGTAATGTTTTTTTCTTATGTTTTTTGCCCTCTTCTCTCCATGTAACATATAGACATTCAGCTTTGACCCCCCCTACTTTCTCTCAAAGGATTCATAACTAACCTTCCACATTAAACATGAATGAAATTTATATATATATATGTATATAAGATTTCAAATAAAAAAGTGTTACGTAACAATAAAAATTAGCCCCTTCCTCCCCCTTATTATTATTACGTAGTTTATGGACAACCTCTTACAAATATTATTCTAGAAAATCTCGAGCATAAGGATGATCAAATGAGAAGAACAGTGTCTAAAGGAAAACGTTATTAATAATTATCAGTTAGCTGCGTCGTTGGTATCCGTTGTAAAATATAAAAGTTACAATGATTGAATTATTTTAAAATATTTCATTGTCTATGATTATAATGATTTGTGTCTTTGCATTTAACAAATTATATATTAGTTTTTTTATAGAGATTTTTTAGTTAAATTAAATATAGTTTTTGTTTTTAAACATAAAATGAGGTCTCATTCGTTTAATTGTATTTTTTTCTAATGGTAATTAGTTTGGATGTAAAACCGAAAACAAAACCAAAAATATTAACTTGCGCTAGATATAATGTCATTATTTTATCACTTTACATACAAATTTAGTTAGTTGGTAGTAAAAGTTATTTCCAATTTATGGTATAAGTGCATCTCAAGAATGATAATTGTTGAAAAAATATCCTTTTATGAACTGAAAGTTAACAATTTACAAAAATGTTTAATATAGATATTTATTATTTCGCATGTTTGAAATATCATTGTCAGTCAATTAATGTATATAATTTTATCTCTGAATATGGTTTGATTTCATAATGTTTTTATCATGCTATGGCATTAAGGAATTTGGAAAAAATATATTCTATATTTTCCAAAACAAAGTTTGAAAGGAATATATTAAAAATAATTAATTATTAATTTACCTCTTACTTTTAAGCTTAAAATAAAGAACTATCAAATAAAAAAAAGTGTTTTACTAAAAATAATTTTAGTAGTTTTACGAGATCCAGGTTTAGAGTATAAATAAAAATATGTAATCAGAATTTCATTTCCAGTTAATTGCGTCCCATTTGTTGGACATATTAGAATCAGAGCAACTTTTGAGTGTGTAATGATGCATTTATTAAGTTTGTTGCATTAACATAGTTGCTTGTTCATGAGACACACCTTTCTTTATGATGTCAAAATTAAGTTTATTACTAAATCGATTTTATTATAATTGATAATGCATTTTTGAATTTTTTAAATTAATAGTTTTTATAATTTATTGTGTTTATTACAATATTGGTATTTTTATTTGTGTGGTATGAATCTAATGAGCGATAAGAAATGTAACAAGTATTCTAAAGTTTAAGTAAACCTCTTATTTTCTTTATCGATTACATTTTTTTTTTGTATTATGCAACACCGCATAACCAAATGTCAAACATGATAACCTAAAATATTAAATTTTAGCCGGCACTGTTACTAGTTACTACTATTCTTAAATCGCAACGATGTCTAGAGCATTACTCAAATATGTCAATGCTTCGCTATTGAGGAGATACACCATAGTCCCTTTCCGAAACTTGACAAATACACCCCCTGCTCAACCAAAAAAGGCAAGAACCACAATTACATGGAAATCTGCAGGCATAACGGCGGCAATCGGTGGTTCACTCATGGCATTTATGTTCTACGTCAAAAAAGAAAAACAGGCTGCGATTGATAGGGAGAGAAAACGTACTTTGGGAAAGATTGCAATTGGGGGTCATTTTGAGCTTGTTGACAGTGAGGTGAGATTTCATTCCAATTTCATCATCATCAGACTTGTATGTCTATTTTTCTTTTTATTTATTAAGGATGTATTTAAGTTTTTCTGAAAATAAACTTAAACTTATCCGTATAATGATAAAATATAGCTTCTGATAATCACACATGAAGTGCCTGAGACAAATAATTGTACAATTTCGAGCTTCCATTCCACACTGATCAGTGGGCGGTTTCCGGTGTCAGACTACCACCAAATACGGACTTATTTTAGCAGATTCGTACAGTACGCTAGTCCTGACGAAAATTGATATGGTTCTAAATTACTTAAAATATTATAATGGTTTTTCGGTGAATCATTCGAAAATGGATTGATCACTGAAGGTTTGTCAATTTCAGACCAAATATACTCAAAATCTATATTGAGTATGTCACTCTCACACTAATAATTTGATAAATTATCAGCAAACTTCACCTATATCATTGTTGAAATCTTCGGATTACTTCAGATCAATCTTCTGGCTGCTGGACCGAACGGGTGTGCTGTAGTTCTTGCGTGAGGGCCCAAAATATGTATCTACATTTTCAACACGAAAATCTGATCGTGCTTTTCTAAATGACAATAATTTTTCACTCGCCAATATCGTCATACAAAAGCATGTATTTCAATTTGATTAATAGAATTATTAAAAACTTATGCACACTTTAAAACAGTGGTCTCCAACCTTAACAAACAGGGAAGTGACACAAAATTTGTAAGTCGAGCACCAAGCAATAAAATGCTTGTGTATATTATTTATCCATCAAATAAATATTATACCTTCTATAAAATTCAAAATTTAAAGCTAGATTAATGAAAAAACGTTCACCCAATTGTGCAACCGTAATTTACAAACTTACTCCTGGAGAGGTTAATAATATTTTCTTGAAGATTGTTGGCTGTACAATTTACTTTCAACATGCAAGACTTGCAAACACGTGCACACATTAGAGGGAACGTTGCACCTGACTAAAATGTAAAACATTATCCACCATTTAAATCCTATTAACGAGATATAAGCAACGCGGCAACAAAGGTTTCCCAAATGAAAGTTCAATTATAAGTTACACATTATGTATCTTTTATATATAATTTTATTGTGTATTGAATTGTAGTTACTAATTTTGATTGCATTTCATAGCAAGCTACCAAAGATCATGTGTACTGTTTACCGTGTTTATCTATAGGGAAAGGTACGAACAAGTGAAGAATTTTTAGGGAAGTGGCTGATCATATATTTTGGATTTACACATTGCCCAGACATCTGTCCGGATGAACTGGAAAAAATGGCGGAAGTTGTGGATATCTTGGGTGAGAATTTATTGTGTGTGTTTATTATTTCAGCTTAATACAGCGGTTTCCAACCTGGGAGGCGCGGATTGTTGCCAAGGGAGGCGCCAAAAATTTTTAATAAAAAAATAATAAAGTTTTTATTATTTAAAACGTGTCTATATTATTAGAACTATTAAAAAAATAAAAGATAGGGAGGCGCGGAATTTTTTTTCCGGGGGGGCGTAGTAGCATAAAGGTTGAAAACCGCTGGCTTAACATCAAATTTGTATTGAATTTATAAGTATTCCGAGTTTGCCATATTGTCACAATTTTACACCTGCAGTGGTTAGTGGATAGTGCCCCCTCTTGTGAAACCGTTTGCTCTCCAACAAAATAAAAGTTTGAACATGTTGGCAAACATGTTGTTTTCATGTGTATTTAGAATTAGGCCATGAACCCAATGGATCAAGCTAATAATCGATTAACAACTGTTTCTCCTAGAAAGTTCCTCAATTGAGTACAAAATATTTACAGTCATTTTGAACAATCTTACCTTGCTTTGGTGACATTTTAACATTTCTCATCAACCTCAGTAGGTCAGTGCACAGTGAATTTCACTAGCAATTCAAGGGTCATGGATTTGAATTCTGTGTTGGTCACAAAAGTTTTTCAAATGTTTATTCATATATATTCAAGACAGGACCGAAATGGTTGACTTAATAATTATCAATTATTATAACACATCTAAAAATAATGCTAAAAAAATCTTCACACTGAAAAGGTTCATATCGGAGCAGACACACATGAAAACGTTTAAAACAAGGGTGGCCAACCTATCGCCCATGTGCCAAATGTGGTGCATTGCGTCCTTGTGTATTTTTTAATTCCATATACAGTTCGAGATGGAGCTTATGAAATCTTCATGCCATGAAGATTTTCTTAACATTCATTTTTACGAGTAATAGTCTTTAATTATTAACTCAACCATTTCGGGTTCGTGTCCTGGCAACAATACAAATGAATAGACATTTGTAAAATTTGCCACCAGTACGGGCCTCGAACCCGTGACCCTTGGCTCGTGAGTCGGATACCAATATCCATCACCTACAAAAGCGTCATTGCATCCTTGTTCCAACAAGATTAATATATTATTATTATTAACTCCAACCATGAACGTAAGAAAGTAGAAAAGTTGTTAGAGCTGTATGGCGCATCTGAATTCGTATGTGAAACATAATGACGCATGATAATATGTAAAAGGTTGGCCACTCCCGGTTTAAAACTTTTGGAGTAAAGCTGAAATTCTAATGATATTCTAATTATAAAATTCTTAATTTCATTAAAATATTTTATTATAGATAAACAGGAGCATCCTCCACCTTTGCAGCCAATATTTATATCTGTCGACCCCGTAAGAGATACACCACCTATTGTTGGGAAGTAAGTGTGTGATGCCAGTTTTTGTTTTAAAAGTACTTAAAATGTTATATATGTATATGCAGATGTTACAGTTGTTAAAACTCTGTGTAATGCATTTTAAAAAACCAGATTTGAAAGTGAATTCATTGTTTGGGCCCCATAGCAATTAAAATATGACCTCACGGTAAAGAGGGTTCAAATTTTTTTTCTGAGGGTGTTTGGCTACTATCTGTGACTTTAGCTGACTGACGTTCTCTTAGGCAGACTTAGTTATTGTAGTTTAAAATTTAGAAGGAATTTTTACTTAGAAGTCGATTTTTTCGACTCATGCATGGTATCGATGAGAACTCTGCCATTCTGACTTATCAAGAATATCGGTTTTTTCATCTCAAAATATATAGCTAACCTAACAGTAGGTTATCAACATGGAGAGCAATGATTAAGTTCAACGAAATTATCTTGGCTATCTTTCACTTTAGTGAGAGTGAGTCTAAGTATATTTTGTTCTTTCAATTATATTTCAATAATCAAATCTATAATTTGTAGTGTTCATGTCTGTACCTGGGAGGGAAACTACACTAAGAATATGTAAAAATGGCACATTTTCACTATGGCTGTTCAATGCTGTTTTGGTGTGGCTCCCTTCGGATAATATATAACATTGTGTAATATTCCTGTCGTTATACTCTTTTCTAGTAGGGTTACAACATAATTGAGTATATCACTGGATAGAGTATTGCAAGATATATTATATTATGTCGATATCTCAATTTTGCCAAAAATTGACATAGTGTAGCTTACCTCCCAGGTACAGAGTAAAGAAGAATTTCATACAACTGAATTGAAATACAATGTTGATTTCTTCTAATCCACTAAAAGTAATAAACTAAATATGTAATTATGATTACATAACGTTAACATTGTACGTTCCATATTCCAGATACGTTAAAGAGTTTTCTCCGCGGTTTTTGGGGCTCACTGGGTCAGTGGAACAAGTGCAACAGGCATGCAAAAATTACCGAGTTTATTTCAGTGCTGGCCCCCGGGATAAAGATGAAGATTATATTGTGAGTATCATCAGATATATCGAGAGCTTAAAATCAAACACTATCTGAAAAAGTACATCTTTATAGGAGAGCCAAAAAACATTTTTTATTTTCTTGGAACTCAACAAAGTAGATGTTTATTTAAAACCTAGTGTTCAAATGTTATAATATGTTGTTGTTTGATAATTTGATTTTACTTGTGACAAGAACGCTAACAACTTTACAGTCTTTTTATATTAAATATAGGCAACTTTATGTAATTAACGTTAAACATTACAGACGATTTAAGAAGAAACTAGAAAATATTGACACACCGTTGTTTGACAATTCTATAGCCAAGAATGTAAAATAACATTATTACAAATAAAAATAAAATCCCTCCTAAAAGCCCTCAGTATTGATTCTTTAGTTAGTCTTACCTTGATCAAAGTTAACAATCAATAACATAATTCAACATATGAGGGCATTATTTGCATGCATGGTTCGTACCTGATGATTCATACCATGGTACCAGACCTGAAAAATGAACTTCAAAAGAATTCTTAACTCGTCAAGTGCTGTGAGTATGTCAACATGCTCTATAAGACGATGCCCAGCATGCCTGTCATAGAAAAATGAGCATTTATGCGCTCGACTTTAAATATACACTGAAACTCCATTTTACATGCCCAGAATTAACTTTTTCCGGGTGAATACCCAACACGCAAATGCCTGCAATTTTTACAGTCCCTCTTCATTTTAGTACATTTCGTATCCACGATTTGCGTCTGAAATGTTTCAAATGAATGTTGGGAAGAAGGTGGAATCGACAAGGAACTATAAATAGAAGTTACTAGTCATGATGGAACACCAGTAGAAGATATTACGGACCGCATTGCCATTGACGGCTGGGAATCAATTTTCACCGAACCTTTGCAAAATTATGTGGACTTTAATATTAATGTGATGACATCTAAAGTTGTGGATATTAAAGATATAGTGGACTGTCCCGTCCACGAAAACTTGTCTAACGAAGAACTATCTGGTGAAGAAGAGGTGAACTGAATCCACCAAATTCTAACAAAAGAAGATGCTATGAGGCATATTGAGGGCCTTAAAACTTATACTAGCATTGAAGATTTATAAAAATTTTATAAGATGGAAAGAGCTTTAAACCTACTGTAAAATATGTTCCCTAACCAATTTACATGATTTTCTAAATATATATTTTTTTTATTTTAACCCCGGATCTACGTTTTCCTTTTAATTACGTTTTTTTTATCAGGCCCTTCGAAATTGTAAAATAATGAAGTTTCGCTGTATTTTTTAATCTTTCATTTTATTTATTTATTATTTAAGACTGAATATTTTGAATGAATTGGAATATTAAACACGCAGAAACATTTTTCAAAGAGGTATGGAGGGCATTATTTTCTCATTTGGCCATTCAAGGGATACAGCTGGTTATAATAATCCAATAAGACCACTTTTGTGCTAGGGGTAGTCTTCTGGTATATACAGATACCTGATCTCTCGGCAAGCATTATTTTTATTATCCTTGACACAACACCCATTTTTCATCTCCAGTGACTTAAAATTGGCATTTTTTTTAGTTTACCAGATCATCCATATTGTTTTCGCTCAGTTGGTGCGGTATCTACATATCTTGTATTCATACCTTTTCGATTTTTCAATGTATTCTTAGATATTTGAGTATGTGTACCCTAAAGCGTCATCAATTATTTTAAATTAATTAATCGTTGAATTTGTATCACTTTTGGCATTCAAAATCTCGACATTGCCTTTCTGGTCTTCCACTTTCAAGAAATTTTCTGGCTATAACTTTGTGAACCGTCTCTGACATTTTTGAACATCTAAATCATTACTTTAAAGTGTACACATGTTTTTGATTACAATTAGTTAAGGTTTTGTTTTTACAATCCAAATATGGTTTTGAGATGTTAATGCGACGATCCAAGTCAGAAACATAGTACCACGGTAACTGACCGCGGTGAAGGATCCACATATGAACAACATTCTTTTTGAAGCACTTCTAATACAATAGTGATAAAATAGTTTACTGTATTTTGCTGCAAATTATGTTTTTGGAAATGAACTGTGTTTGGTAGTAAAGCCTCACATTCACACATAATAAAAATAGTAAAATTCTGGCTAATTATAATTATTATTTTTATTTATTTTAGGTGGATCATACCATAATCATGTATTTGGTTGATCCCAACGGCCGGTTCGTGGATTACTATGGACAAAATAGAACGTCACTCGAAGTTTCCACCTCCATGATCATGAATATTGCCAAATATGACAGAGCATCCAAAACTGGATGGCTAGCTTCATAATAATCCCAGGATTGCGATTCCAATAGTCTTTTTTTTATTATTCTGTTCAGTATAATATCTTGTGTTGTTTAATGCTTTGGCAACGGGAGCGGAATTGTGAGTTGTTTTGGAAAAAATAATATATTTGTTGTAAATCATATTAGATATTGATAATCGTTTTTACAATTTGTTAACAATTATATAGACTACATAATATTAAAGTATATTAAATAGTAATTCAGTTTAGGGGTCACCGAACACTCTTGAGGGCTAGGGAGGGGTGACCACCAATGTCTACATGGCATTACTAGGGGGAGAGTGGGCTAACTTTTATTGTTACGTAATATATTTTTTAAATTTGAAATCTCATAAATTTCATTTCTGTTTAATGTGGAAAATTATGTAACTTTCAAGAGGAGGAAGTAGGAGGTCAAGCTAAATGTCTACATTGTGTTACATTTAGTAAAAAAAACTTAAGAATAAAATGTTACGTGGTTTATTGATGATTACTTATGAATAATTCTTTTTTTTTCTTTTAACCATATCTGCCCCGAAAGAAAGCATATGGATTTCCACACTGTGAAGGTTACTTTATATATATTTTTACGAGTAATAATTGTCTGTTATTAATTCAACTAATTTGGTTCATGTCATCGAAATGCATTATAAAGAATAGTGTGTGATAAACACAAAAAAATGTGTTTTTCATTTGTAAAATTTGACTTTCACGTGAATATATGTATAGTGAAATGACGAAATCTAACCATCTATTACCTTGATCTGAAATTGTTTCGGTTCTTTGTATCATGAAAAGCAGGTGTTTATTTTTGTGCAATACCAATAAAAAATGCATATAAATGAAAGGGCGTCACTCATTGCGCTCGACACGCTTTTTTTTTTTAAAGTTCATGTACGTTACGGTTAATACATTATAATATTTAAATTATAAAATATCATGTGATAAGAGAAAGGTGTCCAGATTTGAAACGTGTGTTTACAATAACTTATATATATTTTTTTAAATTTGTTATTTGTCTGCAAATAATGAATGTCGTAATCTAAAATATAGTTAGCGTGGACTTAAATACCCAGTTCGAAAAGAACAAAAAGGACTTATCAATTTTAATTGAAAAAAAAATGATTATATCAGCCGTCTTTTATTCAATAAAAATACATAAGCAAATGAAAAATTGAATTAAAAGTAAGATAAATTATTCCATAGAAATTTACAACATAAATGTCGGGTGTTGCTGTAGGAAAATCAGTTAAATATACCAGGCAGCATCACTCGCTCAAATTAACACAAATGCCGTTGAGGTGACCTGTTGCCAAAGGTTTAAAATACCACATGTTTGTGTCTCTATGTAAAATTGCATTCGTTCACAAATTAAATTATTGCTCTTTTATCATTATTTTATATGACAGCTTTGGAAAAACATCATTTATTTTAGTACGATGAAGTACTGCAAAAATTATTATAAGTTTGATTTTTAGTGTACTTTGACAACTCTGTTGATTAAAAATATTCTTTATGGTGTGTCGACGCTTAGGCATGTTGAATCTCGGCAAATAACGACGAAATGGTTCATCCAAACAAAAATAGTCTCAATGTCAAATGCTGTCTATTATAAATAAATGTATTTAAATAAACTCACTTTCTAGCGGGTAAGTTTACAAAAACTCACTTGCTGATGAGATGTTGAAATGAGTTTTGTGTAACAAAACAAACAATGAACCTTTCATAAAATTATCAACACTCAAAAAATAATTAATTTGGCACACTTAAAAGACCTTTAAAGTCCTGCATTAAAAACTTTTTGGGCGTGGCACGAAGTATAAACACTTATGCGATCTCAGCTTGCGAAGCTAATTCATAAGTTTTTGGGAGAAATATAATAAATTTTTCTAATCTATTTGAAAGTTGTTATTATTTTTACTGTTAGAACAGAGTAGCCGAACAGAACTATTGTAATGCTTTCAAATTGCACTTTCACTGTGAATGTAAATACATTCATGTGTCTGTTGATGGAATGCATCTTTGGAAATCTAATATATAATTAAAATATTCTATAAAACATATTAATTAATTGTGTAATAAAATGTTGCCAGTACAAATAATTTTATTCAATTTCAATTATTGGTGAAAAGTCATCATATTGATTTAAAAACAGTTTTTTTAATCGTGAGTGATCACAGTTGAAAATTTCAATACCGACAAAATCAATTATCGTGATTTTAAAATTATAATTTGTGGCGAATTATCTGATGATCGTGTTATTGTTTCAATTTAATACACAATTATTAGGAACGTTCTTCTTTTTCTTAAACCATGTCACGCCCCTTAGCCGGAGCATATAGACACCACGTGTTGCCTCTGTGAGTCCCTGTCGCCGGCCAGTCTTCTTACGTCCTCCCCTGTCATGCCGGCATCATGTAACTGTGCCGAATACAGTTTGTGTATGGTATTCAGCTGGCTCTTTGGACAACTTAATTCGGTTAGCTCGACAGAGAGACATTCTCAGCACACGGCCAGGACACATTACTAAGCTTTTGTTTGTCCTATAAATAATTATAACCGAATCACAAATAGGACCGAAATGGCTTGTAATTATTATTCATAGAAAAAATAAAACAGCTGTACCAGGAAGATCCTTAGGCATATATATTTTTTATCTTTATTGCCATTACTTTGTAGGTTGCTAAAAATAAGGTATAATCTATATTACAAGTAATCAAAAATCTGATTATAATCCGGTCATCCAATCAAAGTATCAGTTTCTGTATTTTATTTATGGAAAGTTTTGTGTAAATGCTGTTAAAACAGATTACGTTTTGCTTGAAAAATTGATATTCTCTTAGTTTTATAATCTGTTATATAGCATCTTCAACTTTGAAATGTTGACAAAATTGGTTCTTGCTGATAAAAATATTTTTTTAACATTATTTGTATATAGATTGCCAAGTATTTGAAAACGATTGTGTGAAGTAAAATTCTCCAATTTGAAGTAATGCATTAATGAATTTGATACCAGTGTGTTGTTTTACAATTTATAAAGCAGGACGTTTGGTCTTCGAATATTGTCTTACCTAAAAATGTCAGTTATTCTTTATTGTTAGAATTAGTTATAGAATCAAATGTTAAATATTAAAACAATAAAACTTGTTAAAAATAAACTTTATTTTATTTACTATTTAT
Organism: Rhyacophila sp. 25_7; assembly: GCA_036584705.1. Classification (NCBI taxonomy): domain Eukaryota; kingdom Metazoa; phylum Arthropoda; class Insecta; order Trichoptera; family Rhyacophilidae; genus Rhyacophila; species Rhyacophila sp. 25_7. The sequence goes on from JAPMAE010003512.1 coordinate 13,716, forward strand.
TCTACCAATAATAAATCGAGATTAGTTACCGACGATTTTATGTGTTCTGTTTATGTAGTCTTTGAATCCATCCACTTTTGGCTGATGAGCTCTACAAACTTCTCCAGAACGTGTATCGATCATGTTTTTCAATGAAAATTTATAACTAGGGCTATAAACTAATGGGTTGAACTGTTTGATGATATTGAGATATAACATTAACTTAATTGAGTAAATAAATGGTAATTTGTTTTCAAATTAACTGCAAAATCATAAATTCATTGTGACAACCCTAATTGCAGAAATGTAAATATATGCCATAAAAATTTCCTTTCGATAGCATGTCAACAATAATGCAGGGTTAGTGTCTGGTTGTATTCTTCGGTGTTTCGCTATATATGAGGAAAATAACAGTATATTTTTTATTTGTGTTTGAATTTTACTTTTCGACTTATTTATTGTGCCACAGAGGCTGCGGTTCGTATATGGAGACATCGGTGAGGGTTTAGGATTTATGGAATAAAAAACATTTTGAACTCATAAAATCATTCTGAAATAGATTTATTAGAAAACATAAAAATGTTCATTTATTATGCAAATATTATCACGTGTTCTCCTCTTCGAATTCTGCAATTGCCGGTTGAATAACGTTGGATACGGGCACCCGCCGTATCCTCAAAAGGTTGCGGCGAATCTGATACAACTTTTCTTGTGACACAAAATGCGTATTTGTGACAATGGCCCCGGGTGTGTCGCTATCTGACGATAAATGACGCTGTGCAGTCAATGTTGCCACGTTCAAAGCGTTTGCCGTCGTTATGCTGAGTTCACCGTTTGCATTTTCAACCGCGACAACGTTCAGAGTATTTGAAGTCAACGTTAGAGTGTTGGCGACATTGATCACATGCCCGGAAGATATCACTTGCTCAGGGGGCAAACTGACATTATCATTAGGTTCTAGATCGCAGTCGGTGAGGTCTATTTTTTCTACTTTAGGAACTTCTATGGGCGACGAGATAACGGGTGCGGCCGGTTGAATTGTGACTGCATTATGCGATTTAGACATATGTTTTTTGAGGTAACTAGATGTTGCACATCCCTTATTGCAAATTCCACATATAAATGGTCGTTCGCCTGAAATGAAAATCAAAAATGGATCACAGGAACAATCGAGGTTATTTATTTTGATATCCGTCATTATTTCTTGGATTTTTTTGAGCATTAACCGATTGAGAGCCGGAAGCGAGCTAACTCACACGACTTAAAACGTAGTTTGCTAGACAAATTTATTATTTTATATTGTAGCCAGATTGTAGATACAAACCCTAAACGGTCGAGCTAATAATTGACAATTATTATTTGTAAAAACAACTGTCAAAACAATCTGCGTATTGTGGAGGTCCATATGCTTCGTTTCAAAATGGATATAGTTAAAAGAAGTAATATGAAAACACAGAAATGTGACTATAATATGATCATTAACCTTTAAACGCCTAGTGGTCCCATACGGGACCGGAGATTTGCGTCGTTCAATGCCCAGCGGTCCCGTACGGGACCAGTGCT
>JAPMAE010003515.1:0-15255 GCA_036584705.1 Rhyacophila sp. 25_7
GCATGCCATGAACACATCGGATTTAGTAGGAAATGAAATTTTACTTGAAATTGGATATGGAGTATAGACAGATTAAGGACCCTATGGTTAGCGAGGACCCTCATGCTTTACATGAGTTCACTATGAGGCAGCTACGCCACTGCCATGTAGGCTAGCAAAACATAGCAATTATTGTAAAAAACAATCAAAATTGTAGATTATTTTATACCAGAAGTCACAATTAAATTCTTGTAACTATGTATATGAGATTTTTAAGGATATTTGAATCCAGATTCTAAATTTGATGAGTTCTGCATTATTATTAAATATGATGAATAATATAATTTGTCAAAAACAAATAAGAATGTAATTTACTTTTTTCATCATACAATTTCCATCACAAATGGTGGATGTTCACTGGTTTATATCTTTTTAAAAAATAATTATCGCTCATTATGGATATTTAAATCATTTTAAAACTGCTCAGTTGGGTTTAATGATATATAATTTGACCTCTCCAAAAGTATTTTTTTTTAATCACAGTTGCACAATTGGGTGTAAAACTTCTTTCATCAATTTAGCTTTACATTTTGAATTTTATTGAATGTATGCAATACTATTATTGTAAAATGTTTATTTGACGCATAAAAAATATATTGAGTATTTTATTGATTGGTGCTTTATATACATATATACATATATACCACTTCAAAGCGAATTTTGAACAGACGCATATACACGTAAATACTCTTGGACAGGTTAATAGTAAACGTTACAAATAGAATTATGAAAATGTTCACCTTTCCACTCATTTCAATGCCAATTTCATCAAGTACTTTGTTGACAACATCGTTTGTTTCAGATTCTTCATCAGAATCTCCAAGCATATCATCTAATGAATCAGCAACTATAAAAGAAAGAAATTACAATTGTTTAATAGGAAGCTAGCAGCTAGCTATGAAGCAAATATTAAATAAAAATATAATTTATATCTCGCCCTCATTAGGCTAGTCGATAGCGTGTGTTAATTCATTTGTATTGTAGCCATGACATGAATCAGAAATGGTTAACTAATAATTAACAACATTAATCATAAAAAAATAACTGCTGTGAAAATATTTATATAATCAATCCTTTAACCGTTTTAGTGCTATGCTTATTTTTCAAGAATGTATGTAAATTGCTACGGGTATTTATATCTACACAGTTATTGCTACAGGTATGTAAGTATGGTATTAAATAAAATTGAAAAATAACAACCAATTTTAATGATTCTTTTTGAATTAAACAAGTAGAGAATGATATTTTAAGCTTCTAATAAAAAAACTACAAAAAATTTTTTTTTAAATATAATATCATGTAGCTTCACAATTGTGTTTTCTCGCGCAAAGTCCATTTTAGTCCTTTTTACAGCGAGTGCATATGAGGTTGGATCGTCTTATCTCATTTTTTTCTGCACACCATACACTGGCGTAAATTATGTCTGGGCAATTTTTCTAAGAAAAATCTTTTATTGGATGAAGCTGGTTGTATCGGTTCACTGCTTTTGTGAGCCATCAATTCTTTTTCAATATCTTCGAAAATTTCAAATATAAACTGAAGTCTGGTCATTTTTCCCCCCCGTAGTATTGGATTTTATAAAACATAAGTGTTTAACACCATTCTTCCGAATATGTTGAATGCAACTTTTTCCAATATTTTAGTGTTCTTCGTTCATTCAAAAACACGTACAATATTTTGTCTGATTCATCCACTCCTATCATGTATTTATTGTAATCATGTATTATTGAAGGCTTTTCTTTTTCCAATTCAAAATTACCTCGTTTTTCTTTACGGTTACACTATTAGTGTCTGCATTGGTTGATATCAGTAACACTGGGTGGAGTTTGGACTTCTTGTCTTTGAAAGAGCACAATAAAATGTTATCAGTGGCAAAATGTTTTGGCTCTCCAACATTAGCTTTTATAGCATCAATAGAAATCTGTTTTCTGTTGCGTCTTATTGTTCCTGTCAGATATGTATAATTTAGTGACAGGATTTTCACCAAACGTAAACTGGTGTGAAAGAGTAAATAAGTAGTAGCCTTTACTGAGATAGTATCCCATTGCTAATAATTTTTTTACAACTGAAAATCTGGAACCGTTTGACCATTTGGAATTTTTATCATCTGTGCATTTTGCTCCTTCCCGAAAAATAGTTTGTAATAGAATCACACAGCATCCAAAATTTGATTCCCCATTTGTGGTGTTTCTTGTTAGGGAGATATTGCTTTATAGATTAATGGCAGTGTGTTCCAACTAGCGATTCATCTATGCACAGTTGTTGGTGAGGTATGTAATGTTGATGGAACACGGTATTTGCGTGCTTTATAAGATAATCAAATCTGCCGCAAGGATCATAATCTGGGTGGCCGGGTCGTGCTAATGTCCTATTACTAACCAAATGAAAAAAACTTAAAACAAGTTGAAATCTATATCTCGAAAACGTCTTCCCAAACCATGGTATACACCGGGAATCCCTTTTCCAATAAGAAAAAATGGTAGCTCGTCTTGTCATCCCCATTTTCAGTAAAACAGCAATGAATGCTTTTGTTTTATTCACGGCAATCGGTGTCCACTTTTTTGCCTGTGAATTTGGTTTTAAATTTCCTGTGTTCAAAAATTGTGCAGCATAACGATTGGTTTCTTTGACAATATTTTCAAGAAGTAACGAGGTGAAAATTAAATTGAAATAGGCTGTTAGTTTTGCATTAGAAGAAAGACCACGTCTAGTTCCAGGAATTTTAAAAAAATCATCACAGACTTTTGTAAAAACTTTTGTTGGAGGAATAACAAAATTTTCGTTTGTACAGTCATCTGTGTGTGAAAAAGCAGAAGATGAATCCGAAGATTCACTTTCTATTCGCAATCTTTTATTGCGAAGTACAATAATGTCACTTCCATCATCACTGTCTTCATTTATCAGAACAAAAGTCACGTCGTCCGTAGTGTCGCTATCGTTTGATACATCGTCATCAATAGAACTAACATCCGACATGATGAAAAATATCGATTCACTTTAGGGTGTATTTATTTTAACAAGATAAATAATAAACAAAGTTATTAAGACAAAAGCCAACCGCAATACACCGCACCCAAATGGAACACGTGCTCTTCCAAAGACTGACAAACGCACACTAGCGAACACAACGCCGGAGCGCCGCGTTGCAATTTTCATGACTAACTCTTACAGCGTGATAGCGCTGAATAGCACTCTAACAGTTAATGTTAAAAATGATTCTCAATTTAACAGGTGTCAATTTGATTTAGATTGGTGGACCAAATATTCACTTTAAAATAACTGGAGAAATGAAGGTAAAAGACTTACTCATTTCATCTGTCATCTCCATTTTAGCATTTTCTCTCTGGAATGCTCCCATATCAGCAGCCATTTTTTCTGGATTCATCAATTTGTTCATATCGCCCATTGTTTTTGAGGTTGTTTTCATTGCTCCCGCAATTGCAATATTGGCGCCCATTGCTTTGTTTTGAATACCTACACTAGAAATCTAAAAAAAACTAGAATAAATATTAAATATTTTGAATACACCTTAATCCTTTCAAAGTTTATGCTCTATCAATATTTTCATGTATAATGTTTAATTGCTCAACAATTCTTGAAATAATAACAATATTATATCTACAATTCAAAATATTAACACTAACCACAAAAGATAAATACTACTGAAGATATAACATACTTTGCTATTAGCTGCGTGGAATCTTGTTTTTTGTTTCCTTAGCTGTATAAGTTGCTTAGCGAGCACTTTACACGATTCATTATTACCCTCTCTGGCCATCTTTTTTATTTCTAGTTCCTGAAATCAGATATTTTTTTATATATATATATTCGTACATGTGTTTCACACAATGTATGGTAAAATAGAAAGAGAGAAAACAAGAAGTGTTGTAAAATAAAGAATACTTTAAATACTGATTCATTGGTATCATATCTGAGCTAACCGCTATATACCTGGACTGGCAATTGGCATTATAGGTAATGCACATTAAAAAAATATAATGAATATTAACTTCAAGTTATTTAAGAAATGGCTGTCTATAATATTTAAAATCTCATGTATTAATGCAAAACCATGGCTTTCACAATTATTTATTTATTTATAATACATCTGTGTAACTGAGCAGCTCAAAAGAATTTAAATCAAATATTTGCATAGGGTTATGCTGATCTATGACATCTAATTTGTGCATAGCTTGTAGCTGGTATTAAAAATAGTTTATGTGAACCATCTGTGATGTTTTTTCTAACAAGACTAATCATAAAGAATAGAACAAATGATCGCATCGCAACAGAGAAACTAAAAAAGTAACTATTTGTCATTGCGTAGTTTTGATCATTGTCTTATTGGATTGTTGTTAAGTTTTCAACATGTCCTCAAATGTTCTTGTATATATCTATAGTTTCAAAGATATAGCAATGTTAATCCAACAACCAATTCACAATTGCTGGAATACACCTAGTTTCAAGTCATAATTTCAGGCTACAGCATACGGTAATTTAAGAGTTAAGAGATGTTTAAGATTCATTATATTTACTACTACAAACAATACAATAAAGTAAGTTTTGAATGTTTGTTTATTAATTGACATGTAATTTTTAAACATCTTTATTTAAACCACTATTTCAGAATAAAAGTATTTCTACTAATAAGGCACCAACAATGTTGTATGATTCTAATATATAAACTAACAATTTTTTTCTCCTCTCTTTCCAGGGCTAACCGATCCCTTTCAATCTCTCTTCCGGCTCTTCGTAATACCCTATCATTATCTCTCTGTTGTTCTGAAAAGGCAAATTATAGATTAGATTAACAAAATTATAATTCAGGAATTATTCAATAACCTATCTAAATAATTCAGTAGTTCTGAATAATGTTGAAGTAGTAAGATATATTATTCTAACCTAACGTTACGTTTAAATAATTGCAATGAATAAACTTACTCGTGTTGGTTGAATGGAATTTGAATAAAAAGAGAACTGTAATATTACTAGCATATCATAATATATTCATGCACGACGTCTCGATAAAAATTTGTGTAGGCATTGACTAAATTGCCTAATTCACACAAATACTTGAGCAAATTGAGTGAGTGATTCACAAAATTTTGACAGTAGTTCAAATAACTAACTAATCGTGTACATATAATAAATAAATTAAATTGCTTCGATTCAACGTGATTTGATATTAATGGATGTATTTTGTTTATTTCTGACCTCTGCCCACTAAAAACTTTCAAATAAAAATTTCAAGGACTTTCAAAAAAGAAACTAAAAAAATGTTCCACGGGCGAAATATGATTATTTACAAGAGACCTCAAATAATGTATTAAATCTATGGTAAAATTATTACCGTATATTATGCTATCAGTATTGAGGAAATGAGATTTCAGAAAAAAGAATGTTGGCGCAACTACATGAAATACGAAATGCTGATTGCCAGCTAATTATATAATGATTAAAATATAAGCAGTACCTTTAACTGTCGGAGTTTTTTTGAAAAAATAATCCATGTTCAACGAACAATTGCACAGAGTCCTAATTATAAAAAATTACGTCTCTCTGAATGACCCAACCGCAGACGATGTCAGATTGATTTGAAATGTTTACTTTCTTAGAATGTTGCCATATAGTGAAGTTTTTAGTATACACTAAAATTCTTTATGGGTCGTGTAAAGATTATTGATATTTTTATAAAACTTGTCGACTAATTAAATATATTTAAATATTTTACAAAGTGAGTTGTATATTTCCTTTATACGATAACTCCGTTGTTAAAAAAATTGAAGTAAGAATTTGGTTTTATTTTAGCGACTTCTTCATATAATAATAAAATGTTTATAAGTTCCAAGCGGCCGTAAAATTATTTTTTTCTATTTGGAATTTTAGAACATTTCATTTATATGGGAAGTAGCCGCTAGAGTAAAATCTATTTTTACTTCATTTTTTTATAATAGTAGCTATCGTATATAGAAACTATACAACTCAAGTAATTACATTAATTATACCAAAGGAACCATTTTTTCCAAATAAAAATATATCAAATGATATGGCTCAAATAGGTTTTCAAATTGTATATTTTTTACTAAAATTAAATATGAAGCTTTTTTTACCATTGAAACTTAATAAAATACGTTTAAGTCTTTTTACAAAAATCATATTTGTTTTCCAAAAATGTGAAAAAAAAATATGAATCTCTTTAGCACTATTACATATTTTATTCCTTGGACAGTTTCTGTTAGATTCTAGTAGCACGCCAGAAAATGTGTATATTTTGTTCACTATAACTGGTAAAAATACTTAATCGTGATCCGTCAAATTGTGGTAGAAGCTATTTGTATGAACACATTTCAAAGACCACATAATTCCTTACCAATAAATAAATCAAGCATATTATTATCTTGCACAGTATTCGCATTCAATGTATCATCCAATAGATTGGAATTTTCCATTAAAATGTTATGAGCTCTATCTAATCTGTATGTATAATTATGCCTACCATACATCCTGGTTTGATAGGGGCTCTCTCCATTTGAATGTTTGGTCTTAGCATCTTCGTTTGTTCGTTTGTTGTTTAAGTTATTTGTAAAAAATAAAAAGTCACATACACAACGTAAAAAACTACAGTATTAAAAAATGCCAATTAGGCAACACACAAAGCCAACTTTAACATTAGCTTATTAAATAGCATTACATGTCAGTTGCCCAGAATAAGTTGCCTAATCTTAGCTGAGTTCTGTCAGATTGTATGGGTGATTTATTCGAGTCGGTAAATGTTTTCGATGTGTTGTATGGGATTATTTTTTACTGTTCATCACATAATCGTTGTTTTTTGTAAACCACTAGACTATTTAATCATTTTGAATTATAATTCCTCATCTGAATATATTTATTTTTTAAATTACGTAAAAGACATTTTTTTTAGAATAAACTCTTGAAATTGGATTTAATAAAAATTATTTATGGCTAGTCTTTACATAATGGCACAGAAGAATTTTATTTCCAACTCCTACATTATTGTTATCATAAATTCATATAACATTCATAGAAATGTTATTGGTATTTTTGGGTGCATATCTTTTCTTTATGTGTAATCTAATTTTTTTAAATGTAAATTTTGTCAAGGAAATAGAAATGTGGGATATTTTAAAATAAAATAAAAACACATAAATTTTATCGCATCGATTTACAACTCTATTTATAATAATTTATAACCTAAGTATTTATATTTTTAGGACATATACATTATTTGATATTATTTATTAATATTATTTACAATTTGTTTTGAGACTTTAAATAACATAAAAATAATTGATAAATTGTTTTCTTTTAATTTAATAAATCATTAAATGATTGGTAAATTATACCAATATGTATAAATTTGCATATTAACATAATATAACATAATGGTTTTTTTTTTATCGATATCTGATAATTTTATGGAAGTGATTTAAAATTTTTTGAAATGATTATAATAAGAAAATCAAATTGCCATTGCAAATAATACTGATTTGCACAATTATTTAACTAAAATATCAATACAATATTAAATATTAACTTTTATAAAACTGAGGACTGTTCTATAAAATGGCATTGCATGGATAAAAATTAACTCACTAGTAGTATAAAAAAAGAGTCCTTTACTTAACCAAATGTACAATCCAAAATTGAATAAAGTCATTAAAGTATCACACACACATCTTTGTATTAGAAGTATGTCATGTAAGCAATCAAACTGAAAATTGTCAGCTTCAGTAGCCGCCTCCAGTTTTGATTGAATGTAAGTAAATTGCTTTTCATGCGGAAGTACTGAACAATCTTATGAACAAGTGTATATAATATCAGCTAATGCCTAGCATCAGTGCCGAATGATCCTAGAAAAAATGTAGGGTAGTTTTTGCTGCCATGATTTTCAGCTAAATGAAAATTGAAAGAATTTAATGCGTAAATAAATACTAATTTTTAAACTGTTTAAGAAAAAGAATTTACTAAGAAAACTTGGACGCACCAAAATACTATAAACTTCAAATAATATGAATTGAAAAAATAGGAAAAATAATTATTTTGTTATAAAATAGAACAAAATGATGTATTGTTTTTTGGTAATATGTATTATAAATCTATTTTTGACTATGATTTCAAAATGCGATAAAAAGTTTTTTTTCAGTTTCAAAGATATTCTACATTTTTTCCTATAGTATTCCAATGTCTTTTCTCAATTAAAAGTTGAAACAATAAAGTTTTGCCAAATTCCTTACAAATTTTCTGCCAAAAATATTTAATTTTCATATCCAAAAGTAATAATTTTGTCATATAAATTTTAACAGCCAAAAATACTTATTCCTCAATTTTGTACAATAGAAATTTTGATCACAAATGGTTTTCATTGGTCATTATGTTTATTTATTCTACTTACAACTAATACATTATGGTACAAAGAATTGGGGATATTATAGGCCTCAAATATCATACAAATTTTACTTTTAATTTTAGAAATAACTAGCCAATAATACTTCGTATTCATGAGTTTTGTTTATATATGTATCATACAATGAAGTGATGAATTTATTTTAAATTATGTGTTCTATTAAGATTCATAATTATGTGACATTAAAAAAACTATCTCATTAAATTCAAGTAAATAGTATGCTGTGTTATTATCCCTACAGGGTATTATAAACACAATGGCATTTTAAATAAACACTCAACAGCAAAATAGCTACATAATGATTAAATTTGATTAAAAAAAAATAGTTAATGTCAAAACAGTTTAAATACTACAGTTTTATGGTGACGAATAATATGCCAACAAAACATGCTGAAAAATCTTCAAATTCAAAATTAAGCCATTATCTGATTCTTTTCATTTGTAAATAGTTTATTAACTTTCAAGTAAAATAAAAGGAACCAATTTTTCATTTGTACTGTTATTGTTTAAAATTAGCATTGTAACAAATATTAGAAAAATTGAAAATCTTTCAATACGAGTTACAATCTTATTAAAATCAAATTCATTTTTTAAATAACTCCAAGTAATTATTTCTCCTTCAGTGTATAGTTGATTGACTACATTATCATAAACATTCATGAATAAAACTATTTTTCAGACTCATAAATAATATATACATAGTTAATACAATACAATTACATAATAGTTTATTACAACTAATCGTATACAGTTATCAGTATTTAACAATGCTGTCATTATTTATTATATTATTATGTGTGAGCATTCCAACTGAAACCATATGTACATTGAACAAACCATAAAAATGAAATTAATTCAACTGAGCTACAAAGATGGGAGACCACATTTAGGCTCAAATTTTCACAAATTAATCTCTCCAGGAGTGAGTTTTTTAAATTACGGTTGCACAATTGAGTGAAAGTTTTTTCATTAATCTAGTTTTGAATTTTGAATTTTATTAAATGTATGCAATATATACTTTTGTTTATTTGATTAATAAATAATATATAGGAGTATTTTATTGTTTCGCGATTGACGTACACATACGTCCATACTTCTTCAAAGCAAAATCTGAGTGGATGCATATGCGCATCCATACCCTGGGACAGGTTAAGAATTTGAATTGTCATATTTTTTTTATTTTCTCTTAAATGTTCTTTTCTCCAAATGCAGTGTTTTGACACAAATCACTAGTAAATTGGTTTTATTTGATTTTAGAAATGTTTTTAAAGTAAATTTTATATTTCTTTTAGTAGTAGTATTAAAAAATAAGTCAGTGATCTATTGTATTGTTAGATGCATAATACAGTCTCTTTTAAAAAAGTGACAAAAAGTTTTAAAACATTTCTTGCTGTAGGTTGACAACATAGATGAGATACTTTTATGTCAGTTGCAATAAAATAAATATTTTTTTTATGTATGCTGTTGAAATTGAATCACAATAAATAAAAATAATAAAGTCTTTATCATAAGACTTAAATAAAATTCTGCTAACTAAATAAAAATTATCTGACAGTTATAGGATATGATAAACATAGCAAGGCCTATTTCGTTAATTATTGTTGTCATCAATAGAACAAAAGTCACTGGTTTATAATAAAGCTTATTTATGTTCAATTTTAAAGCATAATGAACTCTTTTAATAACTACATAATATAGTCCACATTTCTATGAAGCACTCACTTATATTGACCAACTTGTTTCTTGAAAATCATCACTGCTTAAATTTTTTCAGGCCCATAAGTATTTCTCCATACTGCATAGGATGACTTGGAGATTTGTGATCTTTCTGGATAAGAAAGTATACATTTTGCAACCATTCAATATCAGTAACAAAATAATATAATACTGATAAAAACCATACATAATAGTTTGAAAATGATAAAATTTACAAATATATTATATAGGTGCATTGAATGCAAAACTATTTGTCTTGATCACTAATAAGATGAGAATTGTTGGTTTTGTCAACAATTTTATTAATATTGCTAATAACAAAAGAAGACTGATGTTTTAAGCTTCAAAATTTCGTCCATAGATCACTCAAGTACTTTAATTTTCAGTATAGTTTAGAATTGTTCACCTAAATATTTTTATTAGTTTCTCACCAGTTGCATATGTTTCATTTTAAAGGGAAATTAATAAATACTATTCAAAAAATATTAATCAGTAATGGAATCAACTTAGAGATATACAAAAAGTGATCCAATTTTCTATCTACGCTATAAGGTTAGAATAATTCCAAATCATGAATTTAATAAACAATAGTCTATTATTAATTTCTAATTATTATTTTTACTTGCTTATTGGCAATACTTATTCAATAATAATGTCAAATGTTTATCACAACATTGTTTTATGTACACTTATTTTTATAGTTGTGTTACAACTGTTAGTTAATCAGACACTTTTAAACCATGCCTTTGGACATCATTCTTACTGTGTTTTTGAGGGCTTGTCTCTTGTTGCAGAACCATATTCTAATAACTTCCCGTTCGTAGCCCAGCTGGTGTGCCAACCCCGTTATTTCAGTTCCTGAAACCATTGAGATTAAATTGTTTTAAATTGCTAAATCAAATAAGTAATTTACTATTTTGTATTGTTTTTTGGTATTTTATTGAAAATTATTTAACATTTTGTTAACATTAACAAAAGTTCATAACTAAACAATGATAATTTCAGTTTTTAATATAGAATTCATTTCATTAAAAAAAATCCATTCTACTCTAATAATGTGTAAACACATTTATTTAACCTTATTCTATTTTTTTATTTCAAGTCTAATTGTTTACAACATTGAGAATTTTTGCAGTTTGTCTCTATGCAAGCTTAGGTAGCCAAAATATATACAGTTCCATTATCCCTAAAAAATATTTTTCTCAAAGTTTCCTTGAACCCTTAGACCCACGGCATACGATCACTCAAATGCCTAACTTAAAAATGAGTTGCTGATGCTTCTGCTTTGTATGCTCATCTACTGCGGGAGTTACAAGCTGCGAGCAGCCACGTTTGCCATAGCCTGTCGACAGAACGCGGCCACTCAGACGCCTTGTGTGCAGAGAAAACATATATTACAGCAAAATGCGGCCATGAGGCGTTTGAGTGGCCGCTTTCGGTGGCCGTGTATGCGGTGGGTCTTACAGCCAAGCAATGAAATCTGGCCAATAAAGTAAGATAATTAGACTTTTCTTGTCTTCTCTCTCTTTTAGTCTCTTTCAGACTCTTCTAGTCTTTTGTTGTTTATATTTGTTAAAACTTATTATTATAGTTAGAGAAAAAATTACTTATTAGAAATTAGTATGTATATGCATTCTAATTTTTATTACTAAATGCAACCACCGCACCAGTTTTATAAGACTTTAATATCTAATAAAATTAACTTTTCGATTCCTATGAATTCAATATTTCTCCTTCTCTAATATTATATACACTATATTTTGAATATCTTCTATATATATATCACTACTAACATACCACATCATTAGGCACTTTACATATTTTTGATTTCGTCTTACCTGAAGGATGGGTATTTCTTTCAAAATGTGCATTTAGAAGTTCTAACGCTTGTGGTGTGAATGACGTTCGTCGTTTCCTCTTTTTGCTTGGTTCCATTCCAATAAAGTCCGTTAAGTGACCCTGACCTGACGCATATCTGAAAATAAAAGAATAGAATAACATAAGAGTCGGATTTATTGAAAACTCATTCTATATCATGGCAACATTTTGATTTCAACCGCCCACGAAATATGGCTAGGCTTAGATTAATATTCAAGATTCAAACAATTTTCAAGCGAAATATATATTATAACTGTTCATGCACTATATCCAAATGTGCATGCTAGTGTATATTAATTAAATTTTTATAAAGCAACTATTCCGATAAATACAGCTGAGAATTGAACCACAGAAACTTTAGTACATTAACTAACAATAGTCATTTCTTTGATGTAAAAAATTGTTCCTACACTCACTTTATAAACAACAAGATTATGTAATTAAATTACGTATGTATTACTTAATATTTCCCAAACTATTGAAGTAAAAAGTTATCCTTAAGACATATTGGTCGACGGTGTCTTACTTACGAGTATATTCATATGCAGAGTGGTGTTTAACAAGGTTTTTGTTAAAAGCAAAATTATTTTTATATGAATCCATATTTATTTAAAGAAAACAATTAAACATGTTTATCTCGAACACATTTATAACAAAATTTTGTGTATGAAGTAAGTGAAATATCTGTTTGGAAGTTTTCATAAAAATTTAATTTCTTTGAATAATAAACAAAGATTGGTTTTTCATATCAACAAAATAAAAGTTGATTTTTTTTATTAATCAAAAAAAATAATTGAGGTATTTTTGAAAGTTTTAATTTCAGAAACAAATATTTTAAACATGTATTTGAAAAGTGACATTAACTCAGAAGCAATTTTCTAAAATAATTTAACATTTCATGGTTTATGTAAGTAATTTTTACTGTCTTATTATAACAAACTTTACGGGACTCTAACAAATATTTTGTTATACTGAAACTTCGTCGAATCAAATCAATAAGTTATTGTGTGAAATTACAAAAGTTGTTTTATCATATAATACCAGTATTTAAAAACATAAACTAATAATAGTTATTACTTACGTTTACTTTGATATAATGAGTTTTTTTTTATTCATTTAAGTTGGTTTTCCAAAATATTTATTCTAATGAAATTTTCGTTGCTCTGGAATTTGTAATAACAGGATTTTACCTGTGTATTGTTGTTTAGCAGTCATAGGGTTAATTTAGTTTTTTTTTAATGGGATTTTTTGGAAATAAATATAATATGCGATGATGGGTTATGTAAAAGAAATGGAAATGGTGTACCGCTTACCTCTCTTCGGCTTCTTTCATCCATCTTTCTAATACTGGTTTAATTTTTTGAGCACTCTTTGGCGTGATATCCAATTTTTCAAATCTGCGACGAAACAAATAACAATAGTTAAAAAAACAAAACAACAGAATAATAATTTCCAATTGGTTTTAAGGATTTACTTTATAAGCACAGGACATTGACAGAGAGGTGTCTTCTATAACACAATGAATGTGATTATCAATAATATGAAATTGGTTTATTATGCATTAAATCAATTATTGAGGAAACTAATTCGCATGCCAATGCCCTGGCTTTCAACAATTTTCGGTGGGAAATAACAAGTAAACATAAATTTTAAATCAACAATAAAAACATATCACACAAACAATCATAAAGCATACTGAACTCTTGGTAAGATTTATTATCGGTTCATCAATAAGTGACAGACAGAAAAACATGCAAGTTTAATCACCAAGGAGTGTAGCAAATATTCCGTTCTATTTTTTTATCGGTCAATTTCAAACTTTAGGTCTGACTGTTTTAATATGTGATTATTATAGAATGTAAAGATGTTTTCTAAAGACGTACATGTTTTGTTGCTGAGAAGAGAGCTGGGCAGCAAACATCTGCGAAGCCAGGGCACTGGGGACGAGCATTAAAAAGACTGCGTTAGACAAGGTCACAAAACTACATCACTTACCCTAAGAGGCCGTTCAAAAATGACATCGCACGCACGAGTAGAAGAGTTGTGGAATCGTTAAGGATATTTGAAAATTTAATGTTTAAATAATTTATCCACGAATATTACTATTCTATACTATACAGCTATACGTATAAATGAAGTATGTGATATATTTGATATTTGGCTCTTTATGAATCATTTTAATTCCAGTTATTTTCTTTTCATATTTTAAGAGTTAAAGACTTACATTATTTTAATGAGTCTAATGAATGTATTTCGTACCTAAAAAAAGTAAGCAGATGTGTATCAATCTGCTGTCATAAATTGTCATTTTTGAACTGCCCTAATTATAACATTATTTGATCAGTTAGCAATTTACCAGTAAACACTTCAGAATTGTCAAAAAAAATGCTATTTTCTCAGGGTTTTCCAAAGATAAAATTTGAATAAAAATACTTATTCGAAATACTACTGACATCTGTTAATTTAAAATATAAATTACGAGTACATCTGGTGGTATATTGATGAACTAATCGACAGAATGGTACTGAACATTAAAATATATCCAATCTCATGATTTACTTTTACTGCATGAAATATAAATGGTTGAATATAAAGGGTAAAACTATTCCAAAAGTGGAGTATTTAACGGTCTCTTTCAATCTTATTTATCCTTTGAAGTCGTACTCTAAATACTAGACAAAATATGATTTTTTTATTGTGGCATTCTCATCTGTCACTTACGAGTTAAAACACACTGATCACCTACCTATCTATTAGTCATGGTAGAAAAAAATACAAACAAATAAACGATGTGTTCGAAATTTCATCTCCAGACTATGCTACTGTAACATTTTATTTAATTATCCATGTTGTCAAAAATAAAATTAAATCGTTTCTCAAAATAGCACATTTTTAATTTTTCTCATGGGAAGAAAATATATGATTAATTTGTGTGTATATTTTAATTATATACAAGAAACTTTTTAGAATTTTAGTTATTCATTTATTTATGTCGAATTTTAGTGAAAAGTAAAGTTTCTCAATTTATTTTGTCCAATCAGAGTAGCGCCAAATTGAATTTGATAGAAATTTAAAAAAGATGTTTTAACGTAACTATTATTAATAAAAATTAACTTATAAGATGGCACGTGCCTCATGCTCTTTAAACAATTCTGCCATTAAAAATGTCGTATCTAACATAACAAAATAAATTGTTT
>JAPMAE010003516.1:3095-15253 GCA_036584705.1 Rhyacophila sp. 25_7
TCTCAAATATTTTGTGCATATCTATTTTGTAAGCGCTCATACTTTTAACATTAAAATGGACAAAGTAAAACTACAACTTTGATGATGTCTTATTCCGTAAAAAAATATTTTTTCTCAAAAAAACTCAGAGGAAGAAAAAGCAATGTTCTATAAAAAATGTTTATTTGGATACATTCATATGTATGTCGCTAGTTATATAAATTCACCATTGTTATTTATACGAAAATAGCTTTAATCTATAATAATTGCAGTTACGAGTACTTTACGAGACCTCCAACGTAGGAAGTAGTATTGAAACTTCAAAATGACGTTTTTCACTTTTTCATTTTTTTTTTTTCATTCTTCGTATTTGTGTGATACGTATTATTTATGATGCCATTTACAGAATTTCAAAATTCCTATTATAAGTCCGATTTGGAAGCATCTCATATTATTGTAGCTGGACTTAGACTGAGCTTTTGTTTCTCTAAACGACTCTCATGTAATGTTTCGACTTTGAATTTACAGTAAGTAGCTTACGTAGAAGGTGTTACTTGTAGAGGTAAACATAACAACCATTTTGAGCGTCAAATCGCGTTAAAAAGGTACTTGAATGGGAAAATAGGTCTACATACACAGGGTGGATGTGCCTGACGAGGAGTTTGTTGATGTATTTATCACAGGCGAAGTTGGCAGGTGCCAGACAGAGGGCCCAGCAGACCGTCAAGTGGATGAATTCACCTTGGCCAGCGACGAATGATAAAAAATCGTACTTCAAATTATCACCCTGCAGCTTATTTGCCAACTATAACAAATAACGCTACATTTTCACTCCGCATGTATACAAAGAAAAGAACTCTCAATAAATATTGTACAACGTTCGAATCTTTCAGTTTGATTTGATATCAGTAGAAACATAAAATAATTTAAAATATTGAAATATTCGAGCACATGTAAAATTTATAACATAACTAAATGTTTAATTTATAATCAGGAGGCAATATATTCACTCATAAAAACAAAAATGTTTTTGACATATTAAATTAGAGAGGATAGGGTGAACGAGTGTATAGAATAACTATCAGTCTCCTAATCTATTTTATATAAGCAGTATATTTTTGTAAACTTTTTGGGTTATCAAAAATTGTCGACGTCTGGAAAACATTGAAATGGAATGCAAAATATTACGATCTCTGCATCACAAACCCTAAAGTGGTAAAGCGGAAATGAATGAGCACATCGATTGAGTAACAGATCACTTTAATATCAACATATTATAATTAATATTTAAATATATACGAGTATGTAATTGAAAACCTGCAAGCTACTTTTTCCAAATTTGCGACATTTTTCGGAGAGAAATTTCAGACGGACTCCCAAGTAAACATCGGATTCTGGCTTGGACGGCCAGACTGATGAGTATTCAACACACCGGGTGTATAGGACACTTCATGCCACTAAGGAGTAGCTATGAGCCAATTAGATAGTCTACAACTTATATAAAGTTATTTCGCACTTCGGTGAATGGTGATCCCATCCCATGCAGCTCTGCTATGGGAGTGGTTAAATAAAATCAAAGATTCTTACGTGCGGTGTCAGGAAGGGGGTCGCGCACAATCGCGGCTGCATATACTAGCGGGTAATTGTGAAGAAAACAAAGTGAAAATAGAAGCGCTTTTAAAAAAAATAAGGTTTTTTCCTAAACAGGGTCGATATATTGCTAATGTGAACGTGGAATGACCGATTTGGGATTCATAAAGGCAATATTTTGCCATTCAATATTTAGACAGAATATTTTGCCGTTCAACACGTTTCACTGAAAATATATTTTTATTTTTCAAAGTTTAAATTCTCGGTTTCTAACAATTATATAATCGTTTCAATGTAAATGTGATCTATGCTTGTGTTATATAACAATAGTCAATAAAACGCAGAAGGTCGGAAGAAAAGCGATAAATTCAAAACAGACTTACCGTCCATATAATTTGATCAATAGACCATCTGAGTGCTTTCGTCGTGAACATCCAGGTACGCACTGACAAAATGAACACGCCAAATAAAATTATTTCCTGTAAAGTGATTCAATTTTATAATACAATATTTATCCGCCATTCTAACACAATATCTAATAGCCATTTTTCAAACACAATTGTATTATTCAGTTCTTTCTTTCATATTTATTAAATATGTCTTCAACGCAAATAATTTTGTTTGTATTTTGAAACAAAACGATGCACTTCACCAGGCATGGCACTTCTTCAAGCCTACCGAATTCTGTCGTCATGGGAGGCCATTGAATATCAGCCACAGAATATTATAATATTACAGAATATTATTCGGCGGTGTTATGGAATTCTGGCATAACATAGGAGGATTCAAAAAGACTGACCAGTGATCGAGTGGTGTTCATAATGCATTAAAGAACGTTTAAAGATTCTTATATATTGTAACTTAGGGGTCGTCCATAAACCACGTAACGTTTTTTCTTACGTTTTTTATCCTGCCCCTCCATGTAGCACCATGTAGACATTCGATTTGACCCCCCCTATCTCCTTTCAAAGGTTACGTAACTTCCCACATTAAATAGAAATTAATTTTACAATCAACTCCTATACACTTTTTGAGAGTTACGTAACAATAAAAAATAACCCACTCTCTCCCTTGTAACGCCATGTAGACTTTGGTGGTCATTCCTCTCTCCTCCTCAAGAGCGTTACGTGGTTTATGAATGACACCATACAATTTAGAGGGAATCTATTTTTTGCCATGAAGATAAATAATGTTATACATTAAATACATTTTTTTTAAACTGACTTATTTCATTAGCATTGATGATTTGTTTATTGATTTGAATAACTCACATGCATGCCAAACTGTAAAAGTGATAATAAAACGAATCAAAGGAAGATAAAGTGTAAAGTATTTGGGGTCGACAATCAGATAACAATAATCCAGTAAAAATGATAAGAAAAGAAAAAGGTCAAAGAACTCATTCAAGTGGAGGTGTTTGAAAGTTTATAAATCTAGCAATGAGTTCATGCAGAAGTAGATAAATACATTAAGTTTGTTTAAACCATATGTTTCCAACCTGTTTTGGCTTAATACCCTTTTTCAGAAAAAAACACACAAAACTCGCGTTCTTGAAATCAATCAAAACACGAATTCGATTGCGCCCCTTTTAGATGAATTATACTATATTAGTATATGTATAAAAATACGAACAGATTTTTAAAATGAATTTATTAAAGATATTAACATATTGGTGTATTGCTCAAAGTTTGATTAACAAATATATATGCTCGATGATGTCTAGTATTAATCAAACTTTTCAGCGTATTCTTGCGAGTATTACCCAGGGAGGCAGCAGTTGGTCCGCAACGCCACCTAAATTGCCTTGGAACAAAACAGCCCCTTTAGATTTTTTCCACGCTCATTGGTGGGCGGCACCGACCCCCTTGTGAACCACTGATCTATATCATATAAAATGTAACTAAAAAAAGTTTTTTTCACTATCATCCGTATCGTCTTACTTGTAAAACAATTTGAGCCCAGTCTGGACGGCGTAAATAATTTCTAATAGTATATTCAGGTCTTCCTTCTCTATAAAGGATCAGCCCAATGGAAAATGCAAATATGAGGGTAGGAAAAACTCCAAAAAAGTTTTCGGAACAACTAAATGATAAAAGTGTCTGAAAAAGAAAAAAAATATTTCATATAGAGTAGAAATCAGTTTACAAAATAGTATTCTGGTTCTGATAAAGTACTGTGTAATTTTATATTATATATTTATTTATTTAAGCATGAAACAAAAATTGCATTACACAAAAAAATACGTATCTCGTATGTTAGAATAAGTAAATTGTTTCTTTTGAATAGGAAAATATTTAAAATATAATTAAGGGGGGTGTATTTACAAAATGAACTTACCCCACTTCAACAAATTTATGGAAAATGCCAAAAAACTATTTACGGTGTCGGTATTACATATATTTTTTGTTTTCTCCATTGAAAATTGTATTTTACACTACAAATGTATATAATAAAAAATATGTAACATTGAAACCATAAACAGTGTTTTGGCATATGCCAAAAATTTGTTGAAGTGGATAAAGTTCACGTCGGAAATAGACTCCTCAATAATTAGACACAAGATAAATAGTGTCTACAGTGTGAATATTTCAACTGTTATTTTAAATCTTTTATTAAGACATAAAAGCATTGGTAAGTTTTTTTATGTGTCATTTATAACGAAATTCTTTTAAAACGAAAAATAAATAAGTCTTCATGATTTTATGTCAAAATATTTACACTATATCATAGTATCTTTATAAATCTATGCTTATGCTAAATGATGAGGTTGTATGGTTTTATTCTTATGGTAAAGAGCAGCCATTAATTGAATGAATAAGGGTGTGCCCATTTGTTTAACGAATAATATACTTAGCAGGAAGGCTTATGTGGGCGAAGTATTCTACCCATCTAATGTACTTATATAAAATAGAGTAAATACTTAAATTTGTCGTAGATCCGTTACATTTCCTACCGCTTCGTGTGATAGCTTACATACACGTGCATATACTATGACGTGTTATTTATTATTTCTGGGATTATGTCGAGTAAAAGATTTATGTTTAGTATTTATACCAGTTAAGTAGATAATTCAGAGGTTATTTTTACATATATTTAAAAACACGCAAAGACAAATCTCTCAATCTCTTCAATTCTATCCATTGGCATATCAAAGTTTTACGAAATCAAAATATTCCTGCAAAATTCGGTAATTGGGCCGAATATTTTAATATCGACAAGACTTTTCCGGCCTTAAATTAGTCTTTACTTTTATAAAATGGCGTCAAATTAGTACGTACGTAGTAAATTCTTTCCAAAATAGTTTGAGTGTTTGTCAGTGTCTCTTCATATACATATTCCAAAACCTCCATTAAGATAAATGCAGTAATTTAAAATCATTGAAAATTGTCTCAAAAAAACTCCCAATTTTGGTTATACTAAATTTTTCAAAGTATCTAAATTAAACTGTCAAATTTAATAATTGAATTTCGAAAGATTTTCGTTTGTTTTATAACCATAACAGTAAAATATATTATTCATTTGATTTGAATAGAAAAATGTACGGAAACAATTATAATATAGTATTTTTTATATTTATAATAGTTAAGAAAGAATATTGTAATATCGCTTATCTGTTTGCAGGAATTTATATATTTTTTGTCAAGAAATGCATTTTTATCATTTGAAAAAGTTTTTTTTTCAAATTAAACTTTTGTTATCATAAAATCTGCAATGTTTCAACGCAACACAAAATTTAAATAAAGGAAATGTCGAGAGTATCTTCATTCTCCCAAAGCTGAGGTGTGTGCTGCGTAAACCTGTAATACCTCAAATTATATAGAATTTTTAGGGAGGGAAGGTTTTGAGATAAGTGGAAATATAGTAAAATTAACATTGAACTTCAATCCTTCATTACATTTTTATGCATTTTAGATTATGGAAATTCAAAGGCAAATGAAGTGAAAAGTAATATTTGATTAATTCTACTATACATTTTTCCTTGTATTGAGTATTGAGTTTTCCATAATTTAATTATTGTAGGTTAATTATAATATATTTGAAATATGAAGACGTGAAACCAAATTAAAACGAGTTAGAAATGTGGAGACAAAAAAAATTTTTTTGAGCTGAAAATATACACATTTTAATTTGTAAAATTAATCTTGATTTTTCAAATATATTTTGAAGAAATAAGAATATAAACTGTGCTATATTTTTATAGATATGCAACTATATTTTCATTAATAATAAAACTTATCAATAAAATATTATAATTAATTACTTTTAAACTCTCTCTGAGAGGAGAGTTGAAGACATTTGATTCTTTTTACCAAATGTATTCTAAATGCAAACATTTTTGAAGAATATTCCTATAATGCTTATATCAACTCGACTGTAAGGATATTTTTGAGATATTCATAGAAGTTTTTCAGTCATTGAAGCTTGTTCACCAGAACTAATCTATTGACTTTGTTATCATAATATATAAATAAAACTACCAATATTTGAACTGAATTTTTTTATTACGTTTTAAAAACAAATTCCACAGATTTCTCGTATGGCTGAGACAAGAAATCTACGGCGAGCTTACAAATAACACAACTATTACGAAAAACTTAACAAAAGCACACAAAAGGCACGCAATGGCTGATGCGTGCCTTTTGCATTAAAAATAGTTTTAAAAAATTATCATTTATTTTATTATTAATAATATACGTGTAAATATAAATGTATATGTAGATATATGAATATTTTTTTTTGGTCTCTAACATTGAACATCGATCTTTGACAGTATATAATTATTATATGACGATTATTTAATTTAAATTTAATTATTAATATTTGCTAATATATATAATAATATATGTAGCTAAATACAACAATTGAATACGGATTTCAGCTTTATGATAGCGATAGACAACATTTTAGACACCAATTTCGAATATTTTCCTAATAATATAAAATATATTTAAAGCTTTGAAGCCGTTATTTGCAATGTTATTTTTCTTTTTTTGTTACACATGTACGCAGACAAATTATTATGGATATAAATGAGAATATTTATGTCATAAATTAATTGTATTTTTTTTCATAATTCACACATATGCACAGTTTTATGCAAACATAATTATTTAAGAAAAAGAGAACGATTATTTTATATTTTACATAAATACGACATATTTTGGCGTTTTTCTAATATACTATAAATACTGTCAGTAATGTTATAATAAATCGATTATCATACGTGGCAAATAATACGGTCACGGTATTACTGTTAAACATTCAATCCGAGAAGGGATATGAAACATTTAACTTTGCGTTACAATCTATTTTATGCTAATACAGTTTTAGGACATATTATACTTTATTTTCACATTTCAATTCAATACAATACAATTCAAGCGGCTATATGTATATAATAATGCGATTTTTTTTTATAAATTTTCAATTTGTTTTTTGCTTATTTATTATTTATCCATCTACATAGTATTTTTTATGGTGCTGTATACATTATTTGACCCAAAAAACATATTTTTAGTAACAGAAAGTAGTGACTTGAGTGTGATATCTCAATATTATATATTAACCCTTTAGATGGTGAAATGTATAAATTTGTATGCTTTTAAAAACGTTATAACATATGAAAATAATATTAAAACAATACAATCAATATTTTCAATGTGGAGAAGATTATAAAGTAAATAACCATCCCTAAAAATAAGCCTTCTTTTTTTTAATAGCGAAAGTCATATATTTTACTTGAGTATGAGATAGCTTTTACTGTCACTCCAAGCTGTTTGTTTTGAAATATTTGTATCCAAACAGGCCATAGTGATAGCTCGCTCGAACTATAATATAGTCCACAAGTACAAATTATATAGTTAGGCCAGACTATGCTAATGACCGTAGTTATTAAAGTTGGAGACCACTGTAATACATAGCTGTGTACTTAATCAAAGATTCGAGTACTACGCTCAATATTGTAATATGGAATTTATGCACAAAGCATAAGCCAGTGAAGGATTGTTTTTCAATGTTACTAACGCTAACATGATTATGTTAAAACATTTTTGGTAGTGATGTGGTAAACAATATATTTTTTTAATAGAATATTGTTCACATTTTGAAAAAAAACTGTTTTCCTAAACGATAATTTGGCTGACTTATCGTTCAGTAAAATAGTTTGTAAAATAGGTCAGTATATAAGTTTTTCATAGAAGTGATGCATTGCCCACAAATCACGACAAGAAAAACAGTTCACTCTGCTGCTTTGGCAGTATGCTATGAACAATATAATATATTGTATTTTAGCAATAAAAGGGTTAATATATTTTATACGAAAATTAATAAAGTATTACGACAAATTGTAAATGAATCTTATGTCATTTTATAATAAATAAAAACCCAATTTATATAGCAACTGAATCGACGATAAAAATGGCTTACGTATTCTATTCAACATCAATTATCATTTATAGGAAAAGATTATTTGTATATTAATAATATATAGACAGCTGTTCGTAATATATAATATTTTATATTTACTAGGCCTAGAGTAGGAAAATTTCAATTCCATTTCTAATATTACTTTGAACACGACTTCAAAATAAGTTTTTTTTACATTATAATAATCTTAATATTCTTTATTATAAGCGATATCTAATAAACAATAATGATGTGCCTATATGTTTAGAGTTATAGTCGATCCAGCAATTACAATATATGTATAGTTTTTGTAACGGTTTGCAGTGACTAAAGACAAAGCGCGCAATACACCGAGAAACATTTAAATATGCAATTAAGTACTTACGAGTATATCTTTATGTACACACAAAACTCAATCGATACGTACAACATTTAACATTTTCAGGAATATATCCCTGATACTTAAAAACACCGATGTATTATTTAATGGCATATAGTAATCACAAATAAAATAGTGTATACATAAAAATTTCTTCTTTACGAAAAAAGTTTTATTGTAAAAAGCAAAGTACTTCCTCAGAAACCCTTTTACCGAGCGAATTCGGCGGTTTTTCAACCTTCACAAGTAAGTATTTGTTGTTCATGAATTATATAAGAGAAGAGATTTAAAGTTTTCAAAGTATCCAAAATCTCTACAAATAATTTTGCAGAACAGGACTCAACATCTCGGCTATCCTTCTTTCACAAAATCCAATGACCGTTAAATATGTTCGTTCTTGATAAGTGTTGCCATACTGCCATAATCTGATTAAAACTTTTAGTTCCTCTTTTCCTTCAGTTTAAAATAAATATACGGTAGCGCTTTCGTATATTATATTTTTAGACTGATTTCAATACCAAACCTTGTCAACCTGCCTTGAAATGAGATGCCATTTCACTATTATCACATGGAAACCAAAATTCTCGTACTTCAGTAAAGCTGTTCTTAGTAATTTGACGTCTCACAATTCGACAGTTGACTTATACATGAACATTTAATTGTGCGAAAGAATTGTTATTTTTCATTTTTAATTGTAAGTGCTTTGGTGTTAAGGGTGATTATTATTAATTCCGATATTATAAAAACGTTATGCGTCCACAATTTTTTTTATTGAAATTTAAGGGTGTACAACAGATAAAACTAAATACAAATACAATCGAATTATCATTTTAAATACGATTCATGTTAAATTTTAGACTATTACCGTAGTCCAAAAATACTGTTCCGCTATTCGATAGTTTTGCAAATCGAAATTAAATTCAGCGACGCATTTGTGCAAAACTGCGAGAAAATACTATATTTCATTACTGTTGTATAATAAAAACATGGAAATTATTAGAATGACAACTAATCTGTTTTATTTTTATTTTTACAAATCATAAAAATTAAATATATCGACGATTTAATATATTAAATTACGTTTGAACTTTCTTATTTCCGTCATTTTTAAATAATCTGGCTTTCAAAACAAACCTATAATATATAAATTCATGTATAAATAAATGATTACAACATATAATAGTATGGCAAATGATTATTTTTACAAAAAAACTTTTCCTCTTATAATAATATAAATAAATCATAA
Source organism: Rhyacophila sp. 25_7 (assembly GCA_036584705.1). Classification (NCBI taxonomy): domain Eukaryota; kingdom Metazoa; phylum Arthropoda; class Insecta; order Trichoptera; family Rhyacophilidae; genus Rhyacophila; species Rhyacophila sp. 25_7. The sequence goes on from JAPMAE010003516.1 coordinate 12,695, forward strand.
TTTTGATTTACATATCTCATATGAATCAAATATCAGAATATTTCAATTAAACAAATGAATATTATATTTTAAACAAATTTACCCCAGTAATGATCTCATTCAAATCTCTAACAATAAATACGTTTAGATTTAAACGATTTCGTTCCCAATACTCAACGTATTTCGTTATATCGGCGACCAAGTTTTCCTCCTATAGTATAATAGAATTTCTCTCTGACTTCCTAATTTACTCTAAAAATAATTATGAGGATCGATTATTAAAATATTTACTTGCTTTAGAATTGAATGGTGGTATAAAATTTAAATCAATACGGCCAATTATATTTTATATTAGAAATATTACGAAAATTAAAACCATAGAGTAAAAAAAGAATAAAATTGAATGTCAACATTTTAAATGAAATAATTTTACTTTTATTTAGGTAAAATATGAAATAAACTTTTGTCTTTGATTTCAGTATATTTTATCTATTAATTTTGCTTTAAAAATGGAACACGAACCTGGCCACGATTTACCGCGTGTTAAGTTATCAATACTCGTACATCTTTGTGTACCTTTCCGAAGTCTCATATTCGGATTTTATGGCGCTAAAAGTGGCCTTGGGGGCGCAGACCTATTATACCAACCACTCCTCGGATGGCCGTTCGGGTCACACATCCGTTCCGGTGCAATACGTTGTTGGGCGAGTACTCACTATTTCCGGTTTCATTATGAACATGAGGCGCTGAAATGAGAAAATCACAAAATTAGTGGTGGACCGATTGAGTAATTCAATCAAAATCATTATGTTAAATCAATATTATTTCGGATAATCCATTGATATTTGATCTGTGGCTTTTATTTGATTAGCATTTTTGTATTAAGATATAATTTATTTATAACATATTCGTAATAACTTGACCAATCTGTTTAGTATCATAACTAATATATTTCAGATAACGACTTGAATTAGAAATATCTGTTGTTTTTTTAATTACAAACATTGAACTAACCTACAAGTAGTGACGCCAACTAAATAGAAAACCATTAACTGAATTTAGTAAAATTATCTCGAACGTTGATTTTTCTAAAACTCAGTGAGGATAACAGGAGTAAACTCCTCGTCATGCATGGACAGCGGATCCAACTTACGAGCTGAGAATTGCAGATTCAAATCACGTAGCTGGCAAAAAATACAAAGGGGTTTATCATGCGCATTTAAAACTAAAATATTGACCAAATAGATTGAGCTAATAATTGATAATAATTACTAGTCAAAAATTGTTAAAGCAATCTTCACATTGTAGAAATCTTCGTGTATATTCTCGGTTTTGAAGCAAACATGGTGAAAATAAAAAGTTTTCAGTAGGTTTAATCACAAGTTTTTTTATTTTTTATTCATGTATTGTATTTATTTTTATCATACTTTCGAGTATTCCTTTTATATATTTATTATGTTTTTTTAATTTTTTTATTTATAAAATAATATACACATGCTTAAAGCCAATAGAACCAGATAGGTCACGCTGTCATGTGCAATGTATCTAAAACTTCAGTAGGTACTTAGCATTTCATCTATACCAGAAAGTAGTGATATGATAACATCACGAAAGATGCAGATTCATGATTGTAATTGAGAAACATATAAAGGAAGTGAGGTAGGGAAAGCGAAGATTGAATAGGGCTGTGCAGTGGACTTCAGATATGAATGAAACATAACGCTATATCAATCACAAAATAATATACTTGTTGCTCATAGTAACAATATGACGTTTAAAAAATATGATTTTGTTATATTTGGTTGGGCGTTTTGTTGACAAAATTATAGATGAAATAAATTATAATACATTCCCACTGTGGAGCGCTTTGTAATTGAATGTTGCAGTTGTAAAATGAACTAAAACAATATGTCACTTTCGCTGATGAAATGTGCATCCGCACGGTCGATTCATTAAATTTAATCTAATCATGAAGTGCATTGTGATAATGCCATGATGCGTCGCATTATTGCTACGCTGGTAATTATTACTTGCGCCTCTTTGAATAAGAGAACAGATTGGATTTCGGTTCATTTGATTTCAGTAATCAATCACTAATCAGCACTTGATTAAATTCTATAGCGCTAGTACCACATCATAACTGCATGTAGATTTTATTGAGGTTTCCATTTAAAAGCTTTGATATAATAAAAGTGAGACATATGACGCGCGTGAATAATTAATTACATTTAATAAAAATAATATTCGAAGTTGATTATATAATATATGTCATATTATAAAGTAAAAGTATGTTAATAAGAATGAATTATTTCTTCAAAATTAACACAAATTTTGATGTAATTATTTTTTAACTACCTTTTGAAAGCTGCACATCAATCTTTATTATTCAATACGAGTAACATTTCTTAAAGAATAAATTATGCTGCTTATTTAAAACGATAATATATTGTACTCGCATATTTAAAATGTGTTTTATTCATTGTTTCAAGGTTGTAGAAACTGTAGTTTAGATTGATAGTATTTTTTTTTATTTTACCGTCAGTATGTGCAACCGCGATTATGCGCAGTCGCCTACCTGAC
>JAPMAE010003526.1:3652-15232 GCA_036584705.1 Rhyacophila sp. 25_7
TTCAAAATTTACACAAGTTGTTAAATGAGTTTTGAAAAATAATTATCCCTATGTGTTAGAACCTACTGTTATATAAAACTATAAACATCATAAAGCATTTCAATTCCGAGATACGATTCATAAGTAGATGGCTTGAGGTGCCAAAAAATTGAGACACTAGCGTATGAGACCTGTTTGAAATATTAAATTACATATATGTCTGTGACTAAATTTCCAAAAACTTTTATTTTTACACATTTTATATACGTGGGATACTCTGCATGTCATGGACTAATATGCCATAAATCGATTTTAGTAGGAGATGCAGTTTTACTTGAAATTCGATATTGAGTGTAGACAGATTAAGGGCCCTCTAGTCAATGAGGGCCCTTATGCTTTACATGAGTTTGCTATGAAGCATCTACTGATAACGTACTCGACTTATATTATGATGCCTGAAATGTTATCCCTACTATTTTCTTCGAGCATTTATGAACGTAACAAACCAACATCACGCATACATTATTCTGTTGTTTGTAGCTGTTATCGGTTCACTGGAATACAAAGTCTGCTCATTTAAATGGTAATCCTTTGTTATCAATCCACCATTGAAACAAGTTTCTATCCTGTCGATTATGTGCTTTGTGGTACCGCTATTTTTATTATTATTATGTTATCTATTCATTGATCAAAAATGATTTTCAGTAGTCCTAAGGCCAAGCGCGTACTTGCGATTTTGTAGCCGAGCGATTATTTAGCCGCTGAAATGGACTAACACATTATTTTTAATTGAAATCTACGAAACTAAGAAATTGCTGCGATTTCTGAGTATTTCAATACAGCTGCTAAACAATCGCGCGATTATAAATCGCAAGTGCGTTCTCGGCCTCACATTTGGATGACTCGAGTTACTCGTATATAAAAACTATCTCTAATACAAATTACCACTTTCGTGACCTGATAAAGCCGCGCCAACAAAACAGTGAAATAAAAATAAGTAAATAGTACATGTATTTATTAGTATTATAATATTGAAATGAAAAAAATAAAAACATAAACATAAAAAATAAGAACATGAATGAAATAGAATAAGCAAAATGCATATTTTTTGATTGAAGTACATTTATAAAGCAAAAAACTAAAAATAAAAACATTAAAATTAATAAGTGTATGAAAACGAGCAAATAAGTACAGAAAATTTAAAAAATACACAAAATAAAACAATGACAGTTTCAAGATTCAAATAAATGACAGCTTAAATTTCAAATCAAAAATGTTATTAAATGCTTAAAATGAAAGAAAATACACATTTTTTAAATTTTGATTTGCGCGGCAATGTCGACTTGGTTTTGTCGGGATTGTTTTGCGCGGCTTTGTCGGGGTGCCGACCACTTTCGTATCTATAATACTAGATCCAGAAGATGTGACGTCTTTGTTTTATATCACATTTTCATTTAAATCTAAGATTATCTAATGTCACGTGATACGCGTATAGATAGCTTTCTTCAGTAGCACTACATGTGTATATATATTTCAATGTAAAATAATGTACAATAGTGTGGTATGTTCAGTTGTCGAAATGCACTCGATCCCGGATTATGTCTGTTGAGAGAAGACATTTGATGCTACTGAATCTTAACACACACGTTGTCCAAAATAGATATAGCTATCTAATACGATATTAATACTGATCTCTCTGGGGTCAAGAGATCAAAGAAACGATATGTGAGACCACAAGCAAATATTATTGTATGCCCATTTTAGATGCAATTGCGAGTAACTCTCAGTGCCACAATATATTCGACAAGAATGAAACATATTTTATAATTTATTATAATTTTTAGAGAAAAACCTTTATTGCGCAAAAACAAAATAATGACATGAAAATAAATGATATTCTTTATGAAAAATTGATTTCTTTATTCAGAAATAAAACTTAAATAATACTTTTAGTTAACATGTGAAGTGAACTTGTTTTGTCGCCTTTGTAGTGAGTTGATACTCGTAGCATACCCAACTACTGAGCCGAGGGTCGCGGGTTCAAATATCGTAGCTGGTGAAAATTGTTGTTTTTTTCACATGCATTCGAAACCAAGACATGGACCGCATTGGTTGAGCTATAATAGCTGTTAATTTTTAATCATTAAAAAAATTGTTAAACCAATCTTCACGTTGTAAATATCCATATTTTTTCGCAAGAAAAATGGAAATGTTATGGTATAATACTAAAACATTTAAATTTTATATGTAACATACAAAATAACACTTATTTCATGTGGATATGTCACCCCCCTATAGCGTAAAAATGGGGACTTTGCTATAGGAATCTACAAATTAAGGATTTTTCACAAATTTTATACATACACATATACGTATATGTACACACATGTTATTAAACGTGTACATTAAAAAAACTGCGCCATAAGGAGGACCGCTATACGGGAAACTGCCGCAAACGCTATAGAGGGGACGTTATAGGGGGGTTTACTGAGATACAGTAAGGACTAAAGTTAATCAAACAAATAAAAAAATTCTAGTAATAATAAAGAATAATCAAGTTATAATGTTATCGTTTATTTGTTTTCAAAAGATTTTCAGTTGTGTATTTTATCAGTTTTCATCATTTTTATTGTGGATGATATGGAACGAATTGTAAAACAATTATATTGTTGTGAAGTTATTCATGTTATGACGAATCTCTTACAAAGACTATACTCCGAGTAGCGAAAGCAGTTGTCCGTCGATCGGTGATGTCTGTTGTGCTACAAAGATACTAGAAGATTCCAAAATGATTTTCGCAAGGGCCGTCACCAAAATTATACATTTAAAAATCGCATGCCTAAGCGCCAATACTGTAAGTAAATACGGAATATTTTAATTCTCGCTTCTCATCCGTACATATTAACTTCTCATACATCTTCTTTTAACAGGACAAAAGCACCTCGCTTTCATTATTCTGGTATGCTCTGTTTCTCGCCAATTTTTGCGGAAACCTCGTTCGCGACTAAATAACTTGCTTTATTATCTCATTAAAAACTTTTCTAACAAAAATCTTTTTCGGAATATCATTATTTTAATAACAAAAAATTTATCACGTTAAATAATCTATTAGGGTTTTTGTGGTTGAATATTTTTATAGATTTCATATATTTTCAATGTCTTAACAAATATTACAGTTTTAACAATAATATATCGGAGCACAATAAAGTGAAAATTATTTCGATAAATCAAATAAATACGTAATTTATTTATTTTTAATTAAAATGAAAACATTATAATATAATATAAGTAATATGTTCTAAGTATCTGATAAAAGGAATATCTTGCATTTTCATATTTAAGACAAGTTGGGTGTGGCATTTTGTCTGCGAAACCACCGAAACGTATCCGTTGCAGATAATATGCAAATTATAGTAAAAATATCGTACACTTGGCATATTTCTAAATTAAAGTTAAAGTATCAACGTTTTACAATTGTCGTTAGTTTTTACTGAAATATCAGCTCTTTTTATCATACTCATTACTCTGTTGGATTCTAAATTTACGTTTTAATGTAAGGCGATTTATTCGACCGAGGCTGTTAAACTTTTCACTCGCTTCCTTTTTTATTTTTTTATCTATTAATTTTTAATGATAAAATGTTGTTCAATAAATATATGTTACATTAATTCATGTGAACGTGCGAATGATTACTAACAGGTTTTGGTTTTTTAAACACTAACAGAAAAATAAAGTTAAAATATACATCTTGTGAAGTTATGAATTGCACGAAGACATTATTATATTAATTCATACTGTATATTAAAGAAAAATAAATATATGTATACAATTTAACGTAAAAAATGGTGCTGATGAAGAGAAGTGGGAGCATTTTGAGAAGAACTGGATCTTGGTTCAGCCATAGGAAAGTAAGTGATGAAGATGTTTAATTCAAATATTATTTTTACATACTTTATTAAATAGTTTTAAGTACGTAATATACACATATATATATATATTACACAATGTATACTTAGGTAAGGTACATATTTTTTATGGATGCCCATGGTAAACCTATTGCACCTTCTTGCATTCATCCACATGCAAGAAACTATGGAATCTAATAGGCAAACTACTAAATAGACAGGAGGCATCCAGGACTCGCAGTGTCCTTTTTATGATGAACATCTGTTAACACAGCGTCCTCTTAAAATTCAAAGAACGCCCTTTATCTATGATGAAAAACGTACTAAAAGAATATTTGAAGCTCTCTATTATATTGTTGAACGCATTACTGTTTTCAGTCGTGGGTAATTGTAACTTAGTTTTTGTCAAATATTTAGTCCTAAGAGAAGCGGAGCAAAAATTTGCCGCGCTCTATATTCTGTGAAGAGCTCTGCAAACGTTGACTAGTTTGAATATGATAATAGAAGAGATTGAAAACCACCGGAATAAGAACGCATTCTATTGATGTTTTTTTATCAAAATCAAATATCAACTTAATACACTGTAAATGCTTAATATTATTCAAAGAACTGTTGGGAGATTTTTGGGAGATAGAGGAAAATTTTTATTTATAGTGTGTTCAATATACGAGTATTAATATTAAATCCCAATGCCAGATATTTTTAATTCAATTTTTCAGTGTAGTCTACAACATATATCGTCAAAGATGTTAAACTTTCTCAATAACTTCATGATTTTAGCATTTACTTGCAAAAAATTTCCATTTTATAAATTTCTACGCAACCGTCAAATTATCGAATCATAATATTTGTCAGTAAAACCTATGATTAGTACTTTTTAGCCAACATGTGGACTATTATTTTTAAATATATCATTATGTTAAATTGGAAACGAAAGTTTTTTAAAAAAATGGAATCGCTACCTTTTTTGACCTGAAAGGAATTTATTTAGATCCAAAATACTGTCGAGGAAATTCATAATTTGACCATGAAGCTAGTGTTTTTTTTACAAATGAGAAAATTGGAACCTGACGTAGAAACAAGATATAGCTTTACAAATATTCAAAAAGAAGATACTTGAACCAGTTAGAGAAAACCAAAGATTTCACATCCGTACAAATGTTGAGTTTTTGAGTGCAAAGAAACTCAGATGGCCAAAACATCTCAAGTGCGATGAATCTAGAAAATGGTATTCCAAGAAACTTCAGTAATAATTTGCCTCCTTCACCGATCATAAAGAAACACAGAAATGCAAGTATAAGTGACTGGAAGGAGAGCCTGGAGAAAAACTATGTAGTCAGCCATGGAACCAAATGGATCGTAACACCAGAAGTTATGCTTTTTCGTAATGAGAAACATACGACGCATACTAAATTTACGTCTATAGTACAGAGAAAAATATTCAATTCTCGATAAGATGGATAGACATACAATCGGAACTTTTAATCTTAACATACTACTATATTGCTTAGTAAGGATATACGAGTACATATATATTTATACAATTTTATCAAAACAAAAGCGATTAAATGTTCAACGAAAACGCACATTTATAAACATTTCTAAATGTAAATTTAAAATAGTCTATAAAAGAGATTAAGTAACTAGAATATACGGTTTTTTTTATGAACATAGTTTCTTCGTTCGATTAAATTGTCATCATGTTTCCTAAATTAAAAATATATCGTCGTTATACTGGCAGAAAGCGTTAAGTCAAAAAAAGCTGTTTTGAGAAACGATCGAGTCTCTTACAAAAATTTAACGATAATATAACTGGGACTGTAAGTCTTGTTGACAATTTCTCCAGAATTAGAATGTATGTACTTAAAAAAACTTGATCTGATTAGCCAAATAATCCTTAGTCGGCTTAACCACTTCATCCTCGAGTTTTTTTCGAAATTTTTTCCAAAACAAATCGATTTTTTATTACATTTTAATAATCTATGTATAATAAGAAAACATGTTGTTTTTAATTTTTTCTTGTATAATACGTAAAAAACAAAGTTTGAAAATTTAAAAAATACAATATAAATGTGTATATTAACATATTATTTAGACTAACAGTTATAAAATTAGGGGTCATGATATTCAGCATTGATGAAGATGATGTGGATTGAACTCGCGAGTTGCGATTCAATGATGCTGCAAGACTTTGTATTTTAAGAACCTTTGAAGAAAAATTCAAATTCGCGAATATTGAGTGAGTAAACCTCGATGATTCGCACAAAACTGACGATTCATGATCACCAAATTATCCGATCATCTGCATACATGATTCATATTAATCACGTGACCGTGGGTATCCTTTTCTAAATATAAGCAAAACGACGTGTTCAATTCAGCTGTACTTGAGTGCGAGCATGAAGTTGTTAATATGTTTTGCCATAAATAAAATATTCATTATCAACTTAATATGTAGTGACATTTTACTATTATGAAAAAGGTACAAGGAATACGGCTGAGCTTGTTTTACCAAATGACAGAGGGTGCGGAAATCTATTAAACTGGATTATTAGGTCGAAGCGGTCATTTTTCGGCTTGACGCCTTTTGACAGTATACCGACGATATATAATACTACATCATCAAATGTAAATAATGAAAATCCGTTTTAAAACAATCTTATTTCAAAATAAAAATACTGTTGAATATTCGACCCGGAGTCTTCTGATTACTGGGCAGGTACCGTTAACCCATAGCGACCGATAAACAAAATAGTAGCTTTTTTTATAGATTATAAAAAAAGTGTGTCGCAACAGTTGTTGATAGCTGAATTATTCAAAGTTTATCTATATCTGCCAGAGTTCAACTGCTGACAGTAACTAGAGATAAAGAAATCACCTTGATTTTACTAGTTGACAGGCCCCTCTTAATAATAATATATTATCTACACTGGCACTGGTCTTTTTAACAATTGTTCCGTTGGTAGTTACGAGTATATTAATGTAGTGTGCCCCTATGGTTTGTAAAATGTCTTAAATGTATGGGTAGATAGATGTATATACTTGAAAAAACTACATACGTAATTTTATTTCTATTATTACAACACTCTTCCTGCACTGGAATCGAAAAAAATAGGCTATGCTGGATAACCACACGTTAAAACTGTTCTGATAATTACAAATATTTGTTAAATGTGGATAATAAAGGTGAAAACAAAACAATGGAATAAAATGGAAAATAAACTTATTATTCCATATTATTACTCTCTACAGTATAACGTATGATTCTGTAAATCAGTGTTTTCCAAACTTTTCAGTCCAAGAGCAACATTGATTCTTCCGCAAACTTAAGCGTGTCAATATCTACGAGTTTAACACTACAAATAAATACATCGTAACTTTTCTAAAACAAACACGAAACGATTTTTTTTGTGCCGGATCCAGTTTGTAGTTGAGACCGGCCCGCGGGCCGTCAGTTGAGGATACTTGATATAAAAAGGCATATTTTTATATTATGTATTATTATACGTAATTATATGTTGCCTTCGTCGGTAAGTGGATAGCGCATCCGACTCGCGAGTCGAGGGTCAGGGTTCGAATCCCATAGCTGGCAAAATTGCACAAGTTTTTTCTTGCGCATTTGAAACCAGGACATGGACCAAAGTGGTTGAGCTAATAACTGACAATTATTACTCGCAATATATATCTGTCAAAACAATCTTCACATCGTGAAGATCCATATGCTTCGTTTCGGAGCGAATATGGTTAAAAGAAAAAATAACTATATTATGTATTACGCTAATTAATAGTAAACATATCATTTATTCTTGACTTGTTCTTATGAGTACCTGAGTATTGTATTTTAATCGAGTATTAGGATATCGAACGAAAACTTTGATTCTGATTATATATGAAGAGAAAATTTTTGCTGTATTTTCAAGACTACCCCAAATTTATGGACAGAGAATTGTTGAAAAACGGCCATGATAAAACTATACTCAATACTTACGATTAACGTAATAACGCACGTATGACGTATTGACGTTACAAAACAGTGACGTCCTGCACATTTGGTTGATAAAATATACAATATAATAGACAAAAACGAACCATCTAAATATTTATCATTAAATACATCATATGGACGAAAACCACCAGGATACACAGGTTTTACTGATTAAACAAGGTCGCCATGCGTGCCATAATTGATACCTGGAACTAAATGATATACATACGAGTATATATTACCGGACAGAGGTGCACTCAAGGATGTAAATCAGGGGCGGGCAAATCTTTCGGCTGTCAGGCCACATTTTGAATGAAAATTTGACCGCGAGCCACATTGCTGATGAAATCAATACTTTTTAACATAGCAAGTGACAATACTTTCCTCGAAAACAACTTCATAACTTAGTTCGTTAAGAAAAACTATTTAAACCTAATTACTAATACTTACTTACTAGGTAATGAAATTGGTAAATGCACATACTCATTTTGATATTGTTTTCCTGTTCCGTTCACCGCAATTATTCTTGTATATTCTTGTCGGTAATTGCCCGACCAATTTGGTCGTCCTGAATAATTTGTGTTAAAACAGGTTTTGAAATTGGACAGCCGACTTTCCCTACACGAATATCACTGATATTGATAAAGATTTCATCGATAGTAGATTCGTGATTTATGTTTTGATTCAATATATGCGTGGAAAGAATATTATATAATATTTAACTGCGTAACCAAGGTAATTGATAAACAAGCAATATCAATACCCACAATTGCTAAAATATTACATTCAATGTACGAGTATTGACACGACTTGCGAATAAAACATGTGCGATTTATGTTGTGATATAATTTGTAGGAAAATTTCACAAACCTGTTTTTTTATTATTGTTAAATATTATTTTGAATTCATTAACAAATAACGAATACAATATTCAAATCGTTTTACAGGGCTAAATTTACCATTTTGGATCAAATTTCCATCGATAGTTATGCTACAAACATTTTGTTGTTGTAATAATGATGTTCTGCTTATCTTTGGTGGATTTTATCATGCTATGCAGCCGATATTTGTTGGATATCAGCGGTTTGTACATTATTTCAAGGGTTTGAGCTGTCATAAACTGAAGACATACTGTATTTTATATACAATTTGCATTCTTACTCATTAATATCATCAAAAACGTCAGAAAAAGATGATTTTTATATATGTAGTACAATGATTTCTAAGAAGTATGGAAATATAATGCTAATGATTAATATAGTTGTAGAAATTCATCTGAATAATTTATAGTTAAATTTCACTTCAAATTTTTTCATAGTAAAAAAATAGTAGTGAAAAATAGAATACTCAATAATACGGGTTCCCAATATGGCCGGATTAAGACCCGCAAATGCCCTAAGCACTAGCTAATATTTTATAAGCATAGAAATTAAACGCATTCCAAATATATAAAACGTACTTATATTTAAATAGATTAAATACCCAAAGCCGAGTGTGCCGTTAGAATAGTCATTGAGGCTTTGAGACTATGAGATATAAAAAGCAATAATAAGGTTATGAATGCACATAAAATGAACGCAAGTGACAATTGGCAACTAAACTGAGAAATTTGTTTGAGCTAGTACCCGTTACTTACACTATTTCAAATGCATCTAGATTTATTCAAAATTTGTATGACTTCCAATCATAGAGCACAGTGTACTTTATTTTGCAAGATAAACATGATGACACAAGAGAGGACGCTTTATAAATAGAACTTTTAATTTTGAAAATAGCTTTAAATTTAATCAGTTTCATAATGCGAATGATAAATTCGGCTATAAAAAAATTATGTGGTGACCTCCTTTCCCTTGTTGCTAAGCACGCGCTTAATTTGCTTAAGGGTTAATCCAGCACTGATTTCCAAACGTAATAATATCATTTACAATGCATCAAGGTAACGGGTCACGTATATGAAATGAGAACACGACTCGAAAAAGGTTAGAAACTTGTTTACTAATATGAAAAATCTGTCAAGTTTTAAACCTTTTCGAAACTACAAATATTTGAGTGATTAGGCTCTCTAAATTTGAAAACAGTGGTGAATATTGGTTACATTTTATAAAAATGAGTGCAGTTTGTGTAAATACTTCATATATCCTATAAGTATTAAAATCTTACGGTATAATATATCGACAGCATTAATGGCATGGTTGATTATTTTAACTACTAAAATATTGCAACATCATCTCTCCACCACACCCAGATATGTACGATATTTATGTACATTGTCATCTGAACTACTTGAGGAAACTAATATTTACATGAGTGATTTTTCTATGTATTAAATATACTTTTTTCTTTCATTTCAGACTGATGAAAATCGGTATTCGTCCTACAAAAATGTCCGAGTGGTTACTATCAAGAAGGTAAGATACTATTCGGGTGATATTATTTTTAACATGCTCAAATACTTGTAATGGTCAGGTATTAGCAATCTAAATTAAAGTATGTTTCTGCCGGCTCACAGAAATGCGATGACAATTGGTACGAAAGTTATTTCAAGCTAGGAAGTGTGCCATTAGCTCTGGGGTATGTCAATAACTCTTATCAGAATTGAGATACAGCGTATGATGGATAACGCAGTAATATGTATTTGCAAGCCAATTTACAAAAATATATTATAAACGTTCCAACGGTGAAATTGCGTTATGGAAATTGATATAAAAGCGTTGCAATGAAAATGAGTGAAATTGTCATTTTTTATTAACGAATATTATGCACTAAAATGATATTAAAATGACTTATTTACATGTCGTCCCTGTTTAGGCAAAATGCCTTAACCCTCAGTTTTTTTGAAAAGTGCTTTTATTTGAGAATCACTGTACACAACTAAATACACGTTGTGTAGAAAGGAATTAAGGCGAAAATTCCGAGATATTATCGAAATTCAGCTTTAGATTTTGAAAGAAGAAAAAGCTACTAAGTTTGTGTGGAAGGAAAAAGGCATTAACTCACAATTTTAATGACTTTTCATTAACGACTATTTTAATTATCAAATCAGGAAAATAAAACACTTATTAATTGGTCATCATGCACTTCATGTTTGTCAATGTGAGTTTGACTAAAAATCATTAAAAAACGTTTTTGTGCCTCCTGTAAAATTTGTTCTGTGAGGGTTAATCCCTTTTGCCTACACGGTCGATATGTATTTGTATAAAGTAGGAAAAATGTCAACCACGAATACCTATGATAGTTGTAAACAACTCTATCTTAGGGTCGTCCATAAACCACGTAACGTTTTTTCTTACATTTTTATTCCCTCGCCCCTTTTCTGTATAACACAATGTAGACAAATAGCTTGACTCCTCCCCCTCTTCCTCTCAAAGGTTACAGAAATTTCCACATAAAATATGCAATGTAAAATCAACTCATATCCATTTTTGGAGAGGAAAAAGTGTGACGTAACAATAAAAATTAACCCAACCTCCCCTTGAACACTATGTAGACATTAGTAGTCACCCCGTTCTCCCATTCAAGACCGTTATGTGGTTTATGGACGACCCCTTTATAGTACTGATGAGTGATGATGTTTTGAATCTGGATCATAAAATCTGGTTGTTGGGAAAATTTAAAGCGACAGACGAGCAATATAAGACTACCAAATACAAACTACACCAATCCCTCGATTTACGCGGTAGATGCGTTCCAAGAAACAAACGCGTAAATCGA
>JAPMAE010003530.1:0-15223 GCA_036584705.1 Rhyacophila sp. 25_7
AAGTATTTTTGTTATTTATTTTTTATTAAGTTTAGAATGTAAATCTTCTATCGGCACTTAATATGTTGAAGACGCAGCCTATCTTAGATACTTTCTTGCTACTCGAAACAGGGTCTCTTATTTGTATTTTCGCATACAGAAGCATTTAAGTTTTGTAGCAAAATAAATATACTACCGCTTACATTACTTACGTTAGAACTTTGGAAGAAGAGGTTCACGAAAGTAAACTGGGGCATTATTTATACATTTACAAATACAAAGTACCATCTAGTACGAACTAAAAACAGTAGCGGCCTAAGAACCAAAGCGCAAAATAAGGGGAATACTTATAGAAGTTATAAATTATCAAGCAAGTACGTAACATATCTTCTGCATACTCGTATTATTTGTATTATGTTTACGTATACATTCTCATAAGTCAGCAGTTAAAATTTACAACTACAATGAAAACCGTTTAACTTGAAAATACTCAAGATGAAATAATATTTTGATCTTGAAAAAGTGCTACACAATTCCATGTACCTGAATTATCACTTAAACAAAAAACAAAAACAACTCTTGGGGAAACAATTTTACAGAGTTGTAAAATTAACTAATTTATCAATAACATTGAACAATATGTAGATAACGTGATCATTAAAAATTATGCTGTTTCTATATTTTTGTATTAAACAATTTTTAATGAATTATATATATTTTTTGTTTAGGGCTTGAAATGTCGGCTCACTTCAATAATTCAAATAACTTTTTCTTTGAAATTTTTACTTACATTACAATATTAAAAATTATGGTTATAATTTAATCCATTCATCTGGTTACCTAAGATTTATTTTAATAGGTTTTTTCATAGATGTCACATGTTGTAAACTTTTATTGAATAAGATTATAATTTTATAACATTATTTAAGATTTTTTGCATGTCCTGTTAGATGTATTTGTAATTTTCAAATAATATTTTTTTAACATTATCTATGTCTCTGCCGTATTTACATCTAACGTGCTGAATGAATTTAATGTGTACTATTTGTATATAAAAATTATCATTATTTCAACATAGGATCGACGATATATGCATAGTCGGTCTATGGAAATCGTTGTCCTTTAACTTGAAGCAAATTTAACGTCCTTTATGTGAAAATTATTTTTTGTTTTGTGGATTTTACACATAAAAATAATATTTTATTTTTTTGAAAAAAAATACTTCGACTGTATATCGATGCTTAATGTCAGATGGTGCGAATTTTTGTGACATCGTTGCATCTTGTTTTTATTATAAATGCATTACTACATGTATTTTAGGAACAACTATTGAAACGAATATGTAATTATTTTAAATCTTACATTATATTAAGAAAATATTATTAGTAGGAAATAAATTGTAACATAATCATTGCTTATATCATTTTTAATTTAAATTAGTTCTGGTTTTTCACCTCCAATTTATTCTATTACACTTATTAATACTATAAAATACTTATATACTCTTACATGTATAGTATAATAAATACGATAACTAAAAATATACCGAAAAAAAATGTACATATATTTTTTTAAATAATGTGGAAAAAATAGTATTATCTGCAGGTTTCAAAATAAATTTTTGTATTTGAATTTTAATAATTATTAGATAACTTGTTTATATTTATATTAATATATAGAAATAAGTTATCTAATAATAAACAGGTCTCAAAAGTATTGACAATATAAGAAGATAAACGTACTCGTCTAGAAATGTATGCATTGACAGTGAATATAATTTATAAACGTCCTAGATTTTGACATCTTTATATTTTGTTGACAGGGTGCTATAAAAATTCTTCTGTTTTGGTTAAAAAAATATATATTTAAAATTAAAAAAAACTTATTTTTAGATTCATATTTTTTTTCAACAGTAGATATTGTTGTAATTTTCGTAAATAAAAACATTTGAACCTTTTCTTTTTTATTGAATGTGTAGTCTAATATTTAATAACGTTGATATTGTCAACAAATTTTTAATTAGTAGTGCACTGGAATGAGTGATCACTAAATTTAAATTCAGGTTCTTTGTTTGATTAGGGGTAAAATTAGATAACTTTAAATATGATATATGTTCAAAATAAAAATAAATACATATTATATATTATGACTTCTTAAGTAAATCGTAACATACGAATATGTACAAGTATAGACGCTATTTGTTAAACATTGCGTTAATAAAAAATAATCATACTTCTGTCGAAACTCAGTAAAGTAATATATATTTATCTCACTGCTTTGATCTATGATAATAAATATTAAATATTTACTTATAAAAATTCGGTCCGGTATTTTTTTTTTAATTATTGACATTTAAAGTTTTATGCCTTAATACTGTCATATTGTCATCAGTTTTTACATAAATTCTTTAAATATTAAGAAAAATTAAAATTTATTAATTTTGTTAAAAAAAAAAAAATATTTTCAAATACACATTATATAGGCGTGTACTGTCGAAATTAACTTTTACAAGATTGAATTTCAGTATTCGCCAAAATTAACGTAGAATGAAAAATATCGCATTTTTGGAATTAACGCAATGGGAATATTTAAAAGTAAATACTTCCTTTAAAGGTATTTTTAAGAAAATGAAAACTCGAAAACTCGAATATCTAATAATAATAAATTTGATTTTGCAATAAAAAATCTCATATTACATTTTTGCTTAGCGTTTGAATGTTTAAATAATGTACTCGTAAGTTGTATACGTTTATATAGTTTATTTTAAACCAATATGTAATTATCAAAAATATACTCTAAATGATTCTAGAAATTAATTTTGATTTAAATACTTGTGTATTGAATAATAATCTGTTTTAATATTTATATTCAAATGGTTCTTATCCGATATTCAATTATTATTTCTTGTAAATATTTTGAAACACTTATTTTTTGTATTTGTATTACTCACATATTACTGAATATACGTGGCTTGGTAGCGAAAATATAAATAAAATATAAATCCCCAATTATTATTATGTCAACGACGTAAATACAACTATTTATATGTATTATATTGTTAATTTGAATTTTTGTATTATTAAAATAATAATTATTATTTAATTTTGTGAATTGATTATTATTTTATCATAAATTAGTCCTACGATCCATTATGGTCCATGGCTGACTCCGCAACTTCTCTCCAATCCTCTCTATCTTTAGCATTCTCTCTCTTCAATCATTTACACTCAACATTTTTACATCTATGGTTACGTTGTCCGCCCATCTCATTATGGGACTTACTGTAGTTTGTGAATAGTAGAAAGTTTTATTTTAATTTATAAATATCCTAATTTTATATAAATATATTTTTTAAACTTCCATTCAGATAAATCTATTATGAAGATTTAGCTGCATTATAAACAAGTTAAACAAATGCATCAATGATTGAATATATATAAATACATAAGCAAATTATTAAAAATGATCAAAAAACGATAATAGGAAACAATTTAATGTTAACATAAGTTAAAGTAATATCTCTATTTTACCAATTTATTAAAGAAAACGCATCATCACTCGATATTACTCAAGTAACAGATATAAACATAATCATTGCACTTCATATTGACATTACTACTGGCATAATAGTACTATTATTGTAAATAATAAAAACTGTTTTTCCTAATTGTTCTGGTAAATATCAGCAACATATCGACATGTTCAGGTATTGTTTTTCTCGTTTACATTATAAAAAGCCAAAAAAGTGCATGTTTAAATATAGATTCTTTTCTATAGCCATTTAGCACAAAAGTCCATGATTTTTATAATTTAAAAGGTATTCATGTACAGCAAGATTTTATTAGATCAAAACAATGGCAATAATGTTTCTCTGAAATAAAATATTATCGAAGAATTACGAGTTTCTATCTAAAAACGGGATACATTTGAATAACACGGTTTCATGTTTTATTTCAAAAATTTCATTAAATTTATATCAGTGATAAAGCAATTTAGGAAAATCTCTGACAGAACCACGATGAATGGGGTAAGTTTTGAGTTTTTTTGTTAAACAAAATACAAGCTAACTTCTGAGAAAAAGAAATATAACAAAGATAATTTTATTACTATGAAAATCTGTAAAGAAACTCCGTCGTTGGTGTTTTAAATTGTTAAGATCAAAGGGAATTTTTATAGATTTTTATTTATAATGAGTAATTGTATACTTTGTTTAAGAAAATTTTATTACTTAGATAAAAGGTTTAACGTATTTGAGAAAACAAAATGATTCCTGCAATCAAACTATGAAAACTTTACGGCATAATATAATGATATTTGAAAAAACAATATTTCAGTAAGACTTCATTATAAAGTTACTGGTGAATTAATTTATTGTTTCAAATATTAGTATTCATTTTTACATAGAAAATGAGAAGCATTAATATGAAAGATACGGAGCAAAATATATCAATATAGATATAAAAGATTTTTTTAAAATTACTATTAGTAGCCAGAACATAAACTCAAAATGGTTGATAATTATTACTACTAAAAAAACTATCAAAAACAATCTTCACATGCTTTGTTTCGGATCAGATATGATTAAAAAAAATTTTATGAAATACAAATTGTCATTTTGACAATATTTATTTCTTAAAAAATATTAGTCAATAAATCATTTATTTTTGTGTGTAGATTTTACTTACTCGTATATAATACATTAATTAAACATGAATATTAATAAAAAATATTTTTTTTAATTAAATGAATATATTGAAAAATGTATTACTTAACAATCAAATGAAACTAATCTATAGTATAATAATGTATGTTTCCAGTGCAATAAATATTTTTTAATTAGCTTTGATGGTGCAAAATATTACATTTTTTGGGAGTTATTTATTTTAGTTTAGAATTTTTTAAGTTAAATAGGCTATAAATTTTAATCGGTATAACACTATATCTTGTCATAAATATTTTTCACAATTGTAGATATACGAAAAATGTAAATTAAAATTGTTGATAATAAATTATTTGTACCCTTTCAATGCAAAATAACAATAAGCATTGTACTTTAATATAAAAGTAAGCTTAAAATTTGAACAAACGGTATTAAAAAAAAGGGTAAAAAGTGTACTAATAAACTTAAATCCTTTCCATAGAATCGTTACTGTAAATACTTTGCTAAGCTTCAAATAAAACTCTAAACTCGCGCATGAAAATTCCCGCCAAAGCTCTCAAAGCGTTGGAAGGTGTTTCTTTTTTTTTCAAAAATCGAACGCCTTTGCATGGTAGAAAAGCGAGCGCTAGAAAAACTTTGTAAAATATTTAGTCCTCTCTCTCTTGGAAAGTTTATGTCCGAAAAGATC
The DNA here is from genome assembly GCA_036584705.1 of Rhyacophila sp. 25_7. Taxonomy (NCBI): domain Eukaryota; kingdom Metazoa; phylum Arthropoda; class Insecta; order Trichoptera; family Rhyacophilidae; genus Rhyacophila; species Rhyacophila sp. 25_7. Next base: position 5,328 of record JAPMAE010003530.1, read on the forward strand.
GAATCGGAAAGACACGGAAAATTCGAAAAGCTCAGAAACTTCGGGAACATTTCAGCCATGTTGGAATAGCTCTGTAGAATATGGTGCGAAACACAACTTTTATTAGAATCTTTGACCCTATTATAATTAGTGTACATTTCTATCTTGATTTTTTAATTTATATTTATAATTATCTTCTTATGTATATATAATTGCTTATTCCTGGGTAAAATTTATTGAAATCAAATTCAGTTTAAACGAATTAAGTATTTTTTAATATATATACAATAATAACTAGTTCAATTATAAACACATTCAAATTTACACATGTATAATTTTTCACCGTATTAAGATTTTACAAAATGAATTATAACATTGACAAATGTACATATAATGGCATTGTTATTTTCGATTTATTTTTTAATACAAAAAAATCTTATACACTTTTAATTAAAAATAATATTTCTTTCTTATGTACAACTGAAAAAACTATTTTTCAAATAGAAAAAATATTTCTATAAATTTTAAGGTACACCATTCCGACAAAACAATTTTTTAAATATAAATAAGAATTAAAAGTTTTGCAAATGAATTATTTTTAAAAACAAAAGCATTTATTTTTATACGTTTAAATAACTTTATGATAACAATAAAGTTATTTAAATATTATTTTTGTTTTCAATTTAATTTTAAAACTATTTAGTAAATCATGTTTTTTAAGAATATTGGATACATTCTCTTTGCAAGTAAAATGCGAAAGAATTTAAATTAGCCATTTTGTTTAACACTAAAATAAAATGTATAAAATTCAAATTTTTAATTTACAATGAAATAAAGTTACAAATAAGTTTTGTACATCAAACATAAATTAATATAATTGTATTAATCATTTAAAATTGCAACAAAAGATTTAAATTAGTTGACTGAAAAAGTAATAGTACCCTACTAATGAATATTATTTTTAATATCAGTATTATAAAAATAATTATAAATGGTATAATAAAGAAACATCAACAACAGGACCGAACACGTGGCCTTTAGATTTACAACCAGATAATATATTCAAAGTACTGCCGTTTTTCAAATGTTTGTTTGTTTATATTAGTGGCTTGTATCCAGGACATGAGTAAAAAAATATTGACTGAATATTTAATAAATTTTACTCGTTAAACAAAGATTTTTGTAATAATTTTGTAACACAATAGTATAAATTGTAAGTGTTACATAAACAGTCACCATAATTGTATTTTTTCTGACAAAGAAAATGGGATAAACATACTAAGAATGAAATATAGTTGGAAGTAAAAGTTACATATGTACAATATATATATATATACAGTTCTGAATCAGATACCCTAAAAGTTTGGACAAGTATGGAGAAATTTCTTCAAACTACACCAAAAGAATCTTTCCTGCGTATTAGAATAAGGCGGTTAACTTTTTTTGGACATTCTCAGAAATACTCGTTCATGGCATTGTATTTAGTAATATTATTTGAAATAAAATTATCACATACTTAAAAATATAACAAATGAAATTATCTTGTTATATATACAATTTAATAATGAATTAGTGGTATACAAAAAACATTTTGTTTTCTAATATACTTGTTAAATTTTTTTTGTTGATTAATATGCTTTTTTTAACTTTGCTGTATGTATCAATTCCAATTTGTTCAATTTTAATATCGAAAATTATACAAAGATAATTTCTCAGTCAAATTATATATTTTTAAATTTATAATAATTTTGTTATATGAGAGCATATGCATATTAAAGTATCTAACAATTAAAATATATCACTCCAAAGAGTATATGTTTTTTACAGTCTCCAGTTACGAGTGTTATAAAAAATTGAGTTGTTTCAACTCTAGTATAAATTAAAAATATACTATAGTTCAACATAAAAAAATAGTTATTCATGCAATTACTAAAATAGCTGTTTACTAAAACATCGTTCTTGAATGACAAAATAAAATATTTCACAATTATTAATATAACATATAAAAAATATTAATATAATATCAAAAATCAGAATTATTAAAAATATATTAAATGACAGTATATTTTAGTTAAAATCCTCTTCAATATTTTATTAGGTTTTTAATATGTATTAGTTAAAACATATATTGAATAATGCCAATATGAAAACAATATTTTAATTTACTCTTTTAAGCAAAGTCAAATGAGTGTTTGTAAATTATCGTAGTCTCATCTTTTATAACTATACAAGATGTTTACAACTATATCAAATAAAAAAATAATAAAGAACGATAAAAATATTAGCAAGTTTAAAAAACTCTATTATATTACTAAAATGGTGCTTTATGAAAATCGGTATCCAAAATGAGTTATAATTTTCCTAGATATAAATTATAAAACAATTTTGTTTGTTATAACTATTTCACAACTTTATTTAAAATGACCCATGAATGAATACGTTTAATATATATATGTATTATTTCTTCTCACAAAGACTTGTGAGATAACTAAGTAAAGTCCAAATAACCTGATTGATTAATTGACAAGTTTACTTTCATTGTGTCCCTTCCAACCCCGTTTTACCTTTCAAACTATGTCAGCGTAACTCTGTGGTCTGCCATACTGTGCGCGTATTATTCCAACAGTGTGATCATAACACAAAATAAAGCTCTCAATAAATTATATATATATATACGAAAATTAAAATGGTACGCATCAAAGTTAAACATTACTTGTATAAACCAATTATGATTTATAAGAAAAAAAATATATGATTTATCATTTAATATACAAAGCCCGTAAATTGCTAAGAATACGTATTTTTATGAAAATTATTTATAGTTTGAAGGTTTTTATCAGTGCTCAATTATTTTTGTAGAGTACCATAATCTAAATTTGGAAGCATATATATCTCCACAATGTAAAGATTGTTTTTTTGACAGTTTTTTACGAGTAATAATTGTCAATTATTAGCTGAACCGTTTCAGGTTTGTATCCTGGCTAACATTTGAAAGTTTTTGCAACCAGCACGGTCCTCGAACCCATGACCTTTGGCTTGTGGGTCGGATGCATTATCAACTCAACTACATTATTAAATATGTATCCGTCACTGGATACATATAAAGAAAAAAATATACAAAATATACTAAATTGCGTTATTTTTTTCCATTCAAGTTAATAACAAGCTGATTATAGAAATATGAGTAGTTAAATATACTAAAATCTACTATAATAATATGCATACTTTCATAAAATACTTTTTTATTAAAAAACTTTGTTAAACATAATAAAAATAGTGCACAATATCAAAAAACATAAATAATATTAAATATTACTAAACATACCAACTACGTATTAACGTTAAACTGATCTTTTGATGCATTTGAATGAAATATAAATACACGAGTACGATGTTAACGTTATACTTATTTCTTATAATGGGACTTATCCTGTTTAAAGCAATTTTTGTTTGCAATCCATAAGGTACTAGGAAGTACATAATAAATATTAAAACTATCTGAAAACTACTTGCTCCCATCTGACAATATTTGTGACTAGTTTAAGTGACGTATTCCAAATTTGATAAGAGCATCCAAGTTTTGTTTCATCCGAATAAAAAATTGTGCAATAATTCGGTTTGACTTTTTTTCATGAATATTTATAGTTTTAATAGATTACTATCGGCAAATTCAGTACCAAATTGCTCCCTATACTTAGAAGTTTCATCACATTTGGTTGAAATTTTTAATAAAATCTAATTCATGAAATAATACCAAAAATATCAACTATATCATTGAAATATTTTATTATTATGAGAGTTTTTATTTATATTTAATTAATAAAGCTTTCTCTAATAAACCCCATAGAATTCCCACCAAATTCTTTATATCGGTTTAATTTAATGGCATGCTGTAGACGCGTCTACGCATGCTGGACCCATTTCAAAGTCGACAAAAGCGTTTTGGGTATCTATGCTTAAGACCTTTCTAGTTCGAGAAACTATGTACCTGATACTACCAGAATACCTCCAGATATGTTTTATCTAAGGAACGAATATACACACTGTTTCTGAAACAAATCTGCTATAAATATCCAGTCACGCATTAGATATATAAACTTTGTCAAATAAATAGAGATATTTAAAAAACGATTTAACTTTAACTTTTCAATAATATCTTTTTACAGATAATATTTTTTTTATATATTTTTCTATCATTAAATATTGCTTAATACATATTTTGATTAAAATGATTATTACTTGTACTTTGAACTCGATTTTTCAGTATCTTTATTTTTCTGTCAAAGATTACCAATTTATGTCATATTTTCTTGATCTGATAACTTAAAAAAATATTAAAAGAAACTCATTAAATTTTCTTTTCACATAAACTTAGTAGGTATTTTTTTTTTCAAAACCTCAAGCTGAATTTTTATAATAATTCGGTATTTCCGACTTAATTCTCTTTGACAAAACGTGTATTTAGTTTTGCATATTATGATTCTCACATAAAAACACTGAGGGTTAAGCCTTTTTTCTTAAACAATATGATAACGCAATTAATTTTAAACAATGTAAAATTAATTATCGCATCGTTTATTTAGGTTCTCAAACCTTAATAATTAATTTACTCAAATCGACAGAAAAGATATAAAATATAATTTTATTATGATTTTCGTATATTTGAAGTATATTTTCCATATAACATTATATTTTACATACGTTTTTCAAATCATCAACATAATCTTCACACTTGACAGTTTTTTTACGAGTAATTATTATTTCAAATATTTTACGTTTAGTTTGCACACAAAAAAACCTGTGTAATCTTGTACGCGTACCCCAAGGGTCCCATCCATTAGATGCGTCATCTAATCACCTGATTAGGCAACTTTATAGTATATAATAAATAAAAGCTTAATTTACAAAATATTATATTAAAAGCTAGTTTATGTTATGTTAGAAAATTTTACTACAATCCTATAGTTAGCGATGGGATATCCTCGATCAGTTCTGTATCCCTAAAGAACAATCTTATGTAAAGCTTTTATCAATGTACGACAGACGTTTTCAATTAGCAAGACACAGCAAGAGAATGGAACATGTAGAACAAGTAATTGGATAGAATTTAACAAATTAATTTAAACAAATGGATATTCTGAAACATTTACTTGATATAAAAGATAATGAAGAGGTTATAACAAATATCAGATAATTATTACAACTCAAATAAATACAAGATTTTCTAAGGATTATCTAATTATGAAAATATATTTAGAATTTATACCACTATATGACTGTAAAAGCTTGTTTATTCATCGTTTTCATACATGTGATAGATTTTGGAAGTATTTTTATTTATTCGTATTAAAATTTCAATATTATTTTAGTCTTTACAATTTTCCATTTAAAAATATTTAAATTCTGTAATTTCTACAACATTTAAAAATATTTACATCTTTTACCATTGTAGAAATAAAGATTTATTCATATTGACTCATTTATATATCTTCGTATTTGCAAATCTGTACCTGGAAGATAAACTAGAAAAATATATATTTGGAAATAAGTGTGCTTAAACTGTACTATTATTTTAAAATGATGGATTATTACTAAGTTTTAACAAAAGAAATAAAAAGATATTCACTAGTTTCATAAAGTATAATAAAAACTAATGAAAATAAGTTTAAAAAACATAAACATATACATACGTACGTATGTTCCTTGAATTGAAAATTTATTGACTGTAAAGAGATAAGTATCTGATAAGAATTCAAAAATCTTGTTATTAAATTAGATTACAGTTAACGGTATCTTAAGCCTCTATAACTGTACTTGAGAGGAAAATACACTATGTCAAAATAGCACATTTTCACTATATATATTCAAAGTAGTTTTGGTGTCACTTCCCTAGGATAGTATATAACATAATGTAATATTCTTTTAATTATATTTGATTTTAGTAAGGTTACAATATAATTGAACATATCACTGGAAAGAGCGTCTCTAGATATACCACGCTGTGTTAATATCTCATTTTGACAAAAATAACCTAGTGTAGTATCTTCTTAGTATGAATATGTATTTTTATTATTTAAGAAATTAAAGTAAATTAATATCAAAGTTTCCAGAACAATCAAACAAAAATAATCATCTAATTTATTATAAATAAACTTTTATTCACATTTCGGCAATAAACACAGTTTTTGCTTTTACTTGTAATATTTTATAGTGCAATTTACTTTGTAACCAGAGTAAGCTCTGAGCCAGTTATCGTAGATACCTTGCATACTTCGCAATTCTGTTTGAATAATGAAACTTGAGATACGTGTTTCATTTCACTGTAATTTCTACAACTCTAAAATCTATATTTACTACGCTATCAATATAATTATCAATGAGATGATATTGTTTTAATTTTACAACTATTTGCTTATAGGTAAAATTTTTAGAATCTTTCACGTATTCAACTAGTTTCTTAATAAATATTGTATTTAGAAAATGAATGAAAAAACGTTTCATATACATACTAAGATTAAAAAAAAAAAAAAAAAAATTTTATATATTAGAATTATTTTTATTTTGTATAATTTATATTGAATGAAAAATATAACATTATTTTCTGATCTTTTTTTATAGCTGTTTGTACTTGAATAACTTAACTAGCAAGTATCTTCTATGTCAAAAATTCTAAAAGACTTTATTTTGCAACTGTAGTTCAAATTTAGCAATTATATTTATATTCATGTGTATAAACTGTTTTAAATGTTTATACAATATAATTTTCAGTAAAAATTATCAAATACTATTTTTTTAAAGTAAACCATTATAAAAGTTATTTTCTAAGTTGATTGGTTACAGAAACATTATTGATATTAACAAAAAGTTACAGTAAAATTTAGAATACGTTCCTAGCATGAAAACAAGGTTATTTTCTTCTTTCAACGATATCCACTCCGTAACGGAGCATATCGATCTTCACAAAATGAAGAGCGCTTTGACAGTTCTTAACTCATAGTAAATAGAGAAAAAACGACGAATTGCATATTTTTGCTGATTAACTCGTACTGAGAATAATTGAATCAATAAAATGTCACGATAATTTTAATCAGCATAAATTCTTAATTTTTAGGCTTCAAGCATACCGCGTTATATTGAATCAGTTTTAATTATAGAATAGCTAAACAAGATTTTACCATATATTTCATTTTGCTCAAAGAAAGTTTCACTGAATTTTTTACTATTTCTTTATCATTATATGAGTCAGTATTATTGAAAATCGTATCTAATCATATCATATTGTAGTTATTTATTTGCATTTGTATAAACAGTGTACTGTAGTTCTATTTTTGTACGTATTTTTTATTATTCAAAAACATTTTAACTACACATTTTAAAACGAAAACGGGCGTTTTTTAATCAGAACCAAAAATGCTTGATATATATCTCTCAAAAGTTGAAAAATATATATTAAACATAATATTAACATAACACAGAAGTCATAATTACTATGGTATTCCAGTTTTTATGATGTCTTAGAGGAAATACATTTCAGTCAATTGTTTTGTATTATAATTATGTAAAGTTATAATATATTAATTGCCTAAAAACATTTATAAAGTAATCTGAAATAAACAAACTAAATGACTAGTTCAACATGCAATACAACTAAATGTACCGTATTTCACTGCATACATCAATTAAATATAAATAAATTCGATACTCTTCAACTTTAAATAATATCAATCATTTTTATTGATTAAATATCATCGTAATACTTAACAGTAATACTGAAAAATCTTATTGTGAAAGAAAAAGACCTCAGTATTTGAAAATACGAAATTCGATATATAATAATTTCAAGATTACCAATGAGTGAGAAACCGGTACTGCCTATGAATATTAATAATATAAAATAATTCAAATATTCCAGAATAGTTTCACTTGAATAACTCTGGCGTGAAATATTGTGCCTGTAGTAATTTATCGATGCTCTAAAACCTCTGCCATGGGTGAATTATTATTTGTTTCATTATTAATTCCAATTCAATGCTCGAAGAGAAATATTTCGGGGCCAAATAATAGTTTGGGTTTGACGTTATTGATGTATTGGGTAGACTTTAGCTCACTCACATCGATAACATAACGTATGGTAGGGGAAAAGGTAGACCTATTAACATTTAATTAAAATCAATCATAGATGCTTCAAATGGCATTTTCATTTTTAATTCTTTTTAATTCCATTGAATATATGTTTTATCTTACTTTGAAATTGATGGCTTTTTTTAAATTTTCCAACGTAATAAAATATAATCAATTCAGATTAAATCTCGTTTAGCTATTCATCAAATATACATCGTTTAATTAAAGTTTCGTCAATTTATCACGAAACAACTTTTTTTAATTTTTTTCAAAACATATTTTTTTTTAAAACATACTTTCTACTTATATGATTTTCACATTTTAACTCTATTTAATTGAACTATTTATTCACAAAAAATCGGTAATATGAAATTTTTGTAATATAGTTATACATTTTAATATACTAAAATATATTTATACCGACTCTATTTAGGCAAAAGAACTTGAGCCTCATTTTTTTATAAACTCTTTTTATTTTAAAAAATTATGTGAGTAAATACATGTTTTTTTAAAAAAGAATTAAGCCGAAAATTTCAAATTATTATCAAGATTCAGCTTTCAATTTTGAAAAAAACGACCTTTTAAGTTTTTGTGAAAAGTAAAAAATCATTAACCCTCAATTTTAATAAGTTTTTTTAATTATCAGATCAGAAAAATAAAACAGTAATTTATTGGTTACCATACATTTCAAGTTTGTGTTAGTGTGACTTTGAATAAAAATCATTAGAAAACATTTTCTGTGCCTCTAATATTTTTTTTTTCTGTGAAGGTTAATCTTTTTTGCCTAAACACGTTTATGAATAAATAAATACTCTCTAATTTACCAACATTCTCATGTACTGCCATGATATTGCTAAAAGTATGTTTCTTAAATATATTCTTAAAAAGTCAAACAACTCTATTTATAGCTTTATTTGATCATACTTTTTTTCAATTGTATAAAATTTTACTTCATTTTTTAAGAGTGTTATTATAATATGTTATAAAAGCTAACTTAGTGATATATGGAATCGCGTATTAACCGGAGATTCAAAAAATGAAGGCATATTTTATGTTAATATGTACATAAGAAGTACTGTAAAAGGTTTTGGAAGATTAAAGCGGATACTATAAATCAGTTTGTATAAGTTGTGTTCGTAATATATGTGCTTTTATGATCTATGCTAAGATTTCTACTTGAGATGAATAATACATTATAAAAAATAATAATTATAAAAATGAAGTACAAGTATAAATAAGACAATTGGTTTCATTAAGAATGCATATACGAGTATTCATGTCCTAAATTATATTGAATAAAACTAAAGTATATATTTATAATGCAACCATGAAACTAATATTTTTTATATACATAAATCTTGGAGCCTAACAGAAATAAGACAAGTTAAAAATTATGATACTCCCAATAAATCTAATATAAGTATAAAAAAACTAAATATTTTGTACCAGTACTAATGCTGAACTTTTCAAGCAATTTATTCCCATATTGTCAATGACAAAAGCAAAGAGACGTAAATATGCTGATCACGTCGTTAAGTGTTATGAATCCAGACCTGCCAAAATTAATTTGAAGAAATTTCAGTAAGCACTTGGATCCTCGGCGGCCAGATGGGCAGATAATATTATGAGTGACACATAAAGGTTGAGTGGAAACAACTTGAGACATATTGTAGTTACACCGTATGTAATCATCATATGTACTCATCAATTTTTATTTGTACAATATTACATGAGTAAATTTATTAGTGGTTACCTTTTATATTTTGTACATTAGTTATTAATTGAATAGTAGTCAA
>JAPMAE010003535.1:466-15211 GCA_036584705.1 Rhyacophila sp. 25_7
CAGTTGGCACAAAAATAATAGTAATTTTGTTGATATAGAAAAAGATTTCAAAATATAATTCAGTAAAATGTATTTTGAAATAATGTTTTTCTATTGCTTTCGTGTGAATTTTATTTTCATTATTTTACAAAAGTTTTAAAAATAAATGTATTCTATAAAGTAAGTATAATAAATATAAGTGCTGAATAATATTTATGCAAAATATAATGAATCTTTTAAAGATCGATACATGTGTTTGAAATCAGTTAATTGATTTATTACATACGAATTCCATCTCACAATGAAACTGTAACAATAATTTTTAGAGATAGATATGCCAAATAAATCAAACGAAACAACAATAATAATTACTATATACCCTTAAAATTATAATAAAAAGATGTTTTGGATAGAATTTTCCAAAATATTTAACTTTATTTTAATTTTAATACGAGTATATAAGATTATATATTCAATTTAAGCTAACTACAAGATGAAAACGAAAACAATATTGTATGTACTTCTCATTTCTAAGTCACCAAACGTTGGGTTGACAACAATGTTCCATAGTTATTCTCTGTAATGCGAACATATTTATTGTAAAAAATATATTAGTAAAACATGGCAGTCCAACATTTTTCTTGATCAAATACCTTCTGTATTACGGACATTCAATAGAACATAATATATTCAATAGGCATATACATTAAAAAAAACATTTATAATGCTAATATGCTGTCATTGCAAATGTGCGTTACTAACAAGTCACTTGAAGTCCGATTTTATTTGTCACATAGAATTTTTCTTAGTTTCCTGCTACATGATGACGTTACATTCACTATTCTGGTTATACACAACCAGTTAATTAAACTTTTCAAAAAGTTAACGAAAACAATAATTTACATATTGATTTTCTTTTCTTTCATTTAAATTCTTAATTTATATACAGTCATGTCCCCATATACATAAATTCCCTTAAATGGTAAAGTTTAAAAATTTCAATTATATGCATCAGATATCACTGCGCATACGTATAATAAATAATCTCATGTTAATCTGCAGTCATTTTAAAGACAAAATGATGGCATCTTATACTCGTACACTCGTTTAAAATATTAGCAAAAAGCAGAATCTGGATGAAAGGTTCTTTTTACCATTAAAATTACAAAATAGTGAACTTTAGTAACATAAAATTTGATCAACTTAAAATAAAAATATTATTGTAATACGGTGTGTATTTACAATTACAAGTATGTCTCGTCAATAGTTAGGAATATGGAATTAATGGTTATTTTTTACACGATTTTCTAATGATCCATTGACACGCTGATTTTAAACCAATCACTTGCATGAATGAAGGAATTACTATTTATGACAATTTTATTTATATTGTTTAGTATTTTTATTGTAAGACGTAAGAAATTGATCTTCATAGATTAGAGTTTAGCTTAGTAGTTTTAATAATACTATCCTAACTTTCGATACCACTCTAGATTGTTTAAAAGATACTCATACATTTATAAGTCGTTTATTATTTGTAGATTTGACCACGTAAAAAAATATGTTTATTATTGATATTTATGATTAGAAAAAGAAACCAAACAGCACAATTAATAAAATGCTACCCATAAAACAAACTCTTACAGTTTTTAAAACTGTAATCTTTATGATATATTTGGAGTTAGTACAACAAAAGAATAAGTTAAAACTTCTAAAAATACGAATAAAATTAGCCAAATTCATATCAGTCATAAATGTTGTGTCCTCAATACTAAAGCAAAAAAGTTTTTACAATTAATTGACTGCTTTAAATTTACTCAAAGTTAATTAATAAATATTTGAATTTATAAATATAAATAAAAAACATTGATTATAGAAGAAAAGATTATATCCGTAAATGTTGCATGTTAAAATTAATAAATTAGAACGACAATTTATAAAAAATTATATTTTAAGAACGGGTTTAATTGTTTAAAAGGTTGAGTATTCATACACTAGTTGATTATGCGGGTTCCATTCTACATAAGCCAGAAGGTCAACAACAGTCGAAGAAGCAAAATTTAATATTAATTTGAACTGGTGTAAGTGTCATCTATTTAGTAAGTGGGCAGAGAAGCTTCGCGGATATCAACGTAAATAAATCAGTTCTTCCACCTTGAATTGTTTTCTTTCACACAGTGGGCGACGGTTTCTCTAATTCATGCGTATTTTTACTAATTAATTAAATAAAATAATGCTTAGTCAACAAGAATGATATATATTTATCGTTAAATGAATGTTTTTAATTTAAATATAATTATAAATCACATATTTTATTATGCATAAAAAACACCTGTTACATCTACCTGTTTTATAAACATAATGTCATGTTTGGAAAAAAAGGAAATCAATAATGTAAGTATGTAGATATATAATACCTTAACACGTGTCGTATAAAGCGAGCATTTAAATTTTTTATTGAAAAAAATTATGAATATTATTATAATGAGTCTATAAACACACGATATGTAGTAAGAAGGGTTAAGCTAGATATTTGAGCTTTCAATAAAATCTAAATAAGCACTAATGATAAATAAAACTATAGTGAAGATACATCGAGTAAAATATACAGACATATAAATGAAAGGAAAGTTTTTTTGTCAATAATTTAATAAAATATGCAAATGAAAATATTCAAGTAATTTTGAATTGCATTGTATACATTTTTATATCAATTAAAAGGAAAACGTATAATATAACAATTACAAAACAATTAAGTTACTTTAAGACAATAATCATGATGTTTATAAAAATAGTTGAACACATGGGAGTGTCATGATGACATAGTTCTGCATCATAACATTTATTAAGAAGATGGTATATTCATCACAAAGTATTTTCATATAAGGCTTAAAAAATTATATCAAGCTAATATTATTTGAAGAATGAAGTCGAAAAAAGTTTTAAAACGTTGACCCAATTGGTATGGTTACATAACGAGAATTACCAAAATATGCTATTTCACTTTGGTTTACAAAGAGAAATGCACAATACGAAATGCAGTCAAGCAAATATCTTACATATCAGACAATATGTATGAGGCGAGTTATAAGTTAATGTACAAACTGCAATATTTACAATAGTACAATAGATTGCAGTTTAAAAAATATCATATACGTTCTTATATGGAGCATGTGGAATCGTCACAGTGTGAAGATTTTCTTAACGGTTAGTTTTTGAAGGTAATAGTTGTTAATTATTAACTCAACTATTTTAGGTGCATGTCCTATTTACAATATAATTGAAAAAGCATTTGAAATTGCTTTTTTTGCAAACAGCTATGGAGTTTGCAGCTAGGTGAATGCACTATCTACTAGCATAATGAGGGTAACAATATATTACATTGACCGTATAAAACTTTCAACATAAATGCAAAAGAATATATTTAGAGAAACGGAAATATTATTTTGTGTCAATATACGAATATTTACTAAGCATTTAAAATGTATTCATTTTGGGTATTAATTGTGTCTGTAACAATTTATGTAGCCTGAGTCTATTATTTATATTTATGATGAATGAAATGAGCTCTGTATAATTTACCAATTTAGTTTCTATCATTTTTCAATAAATATTACACAAAAGAAATTAAAAAATCATTTTTGTCATGAATACTTTAAAAATTGAGGTAATACGCATATAATTTTTTCTTCATTAGAATACTTTTTTGCAAATAAAAAAAAATAAAAAAAATGTATGATTTAGGGAAACAAAGACTTTTAAAGGTGTATTTAGGAATATTACTCCACAATCTTATATAAACTGAGACCAATAACAAAGCATGAATGATATTTTACTTATATAACAATAAAATGATAAATGTAACGGAAAATCGTATTATTATTTCCAAAAATAGTTGTAAAACGGATGTTCTGTTTTTAAACAACAATGAAAGAATTTTTTTCAAACCTTTTTATGTTTTTAATTCAAACGTTATAAATACACATTATAAATGTTATGAATATTCATATAAAAGTATGAGTTATTTTTATATAAAGTTGTACAATTTATGTAGAATTTATATTGTTGTTGAAGGATTAATATGATATGTTCTTTCAATGTGTGTGCAATGGTAAGTATCATATGTTGTTGCAGCGCTGTATTTAATTTTGTAAATGCCAATAAAACGGGTTAATTAGCATTAAAAGTAATGATTTTCTTCTATTTAATGAAAATATTTAAAAAATTCAATTAATACTATTTGAATTACAGATTAGATCACAAGTATTTATATTATAAACTGAGATATTTAATATTTTTTATTTCTAATTAAAAATGTGTGTATATTTATACATAAATGCGTGTCATATATTTATGTACAGAGTGTACATAGCCTTATGTTAACACAATATAAAAATCGCCAAAAAAACATAAGAATATTAAAGATAAAAAAATAAATAACATGAACGTTTTAGCAAGGATTGTAATATATAATGAAAATATATCAATTCGTTAGACTAGGTGGTAGCGCGTACGCCTGGCATGCGGGGATTGCGAGTCCTGTAGGTGATTGGCATTGCAGCCAGGACATGAATATGAATGGTTGAGCTAATAATTAACAACTATTACTGTTAAAAAACTGTTAAAAAATCTTCATAAATTAAAGATCCTAAATGTTCCACTTCAGAGGGTACATGGAATAAAGAAAATATTATATTAATAATTTACAATATTAAAATAACTATGCAATTTTATTTTTTGGTTTCCTCACTTTGGTTTCCAACTTTGGTTCACTCTCTGGTATGATAATAAAACTATAACCATAAATGGATATAGGCAAATATACTTTAGTACACGTATTTTTCAACGATACTGGGAAATGAAATCCATTCTGGCAATAACAATATAATTTTATCATATTTAAATTTTGTTGTACCTTCATTTCTATACTTATATTAGCTCTGAAATTAAACATAAATTTTAACAATTTGAAGATTGTTTTGACAGATTTTTATGAATTATAATTATCATTTATCAGATCAACCAATTTGGTACACATCTTGGTTTCAAATTCACACGTAAACCTTGTGCAATTTTTGCCAGCAACGAGGTTTAAGCCGGTTTGTGAGTCGAATGTGCTATTTACTCACCTATAAGAGCAATGAACGTTGGCGTATCTTATATCGTATAGTTAAAATAATGATCTAGCTTGAACAGGATAAGCAGTACGTCTTTTAAAACTATAGATAAATTAAAAAAATGACAGTATTTTATTGCAAACATGGCTCATTCTACGAAACATTAAAATTTGGCTTGGAATATCATCTTGTAATGAAAAAAGAACTTAAAAAGATATCTTTAATATCAACAAGAATCCGTTTTGATGATATTCAAAATGTATTATAATATTTTACTGCGTAAAATAGATTTCTGAATTTTCCAACAAATTTAGATTTTCAAAAATGAACCAAAATTAAAAATAATAGTTTTATATAAAAGTGATGTTATATAAGTATATATTTTAATTGAAACAAACCTAACAGTATTTTGAAATCTCTGATAATACAAAAATTAAACATTACTTAGTATCACAATAACGTTGTGTAAAAGTAACAATAATTTGTTTTTTGTGTCTAAAATTAATAAAAAACGCATTTCAATTAATATAAGATTCATGTATTGGAATAAAAATAGGGAAAAAATTATGAACAATCATAATTTATACATAGCCATACATTCGATTGACCATCACAAAATAATAACATAATATATTGCCAAAATATCACAATAAAATTTGATAACGTATTCCTTTTATTTAAAATGCTATATTCCAGATAGCAGTGCATTTAAATGTTACAAAAAATATGGTTATTAAATAACATATAAAATGCTAATAGCTTCTATAAATCGATTAGTTTTTTATTGTATTTAAATAATGAATATAATTAAAATAATACTCTAATATCGAATCGTGTATTATATTATTTATTTTGTGATTTGAATAAGTACCAGTGATTATAATTCTTGTAATGAACATTATTTCTGTCTTTATTATTATGACACTGATATTTTGTGCGAATTGCCGATAATTTTATTCATCAAATAAAATATATTTTGCTCCTTTTTGGTGGTATCTTTAACTTTCCGCTGAAGCAACGAGACTCGTTTTGACTATTTTAAGATGGCAATAAATTAGTATGCATAGCAACACACCAGATGTGAGCGCTTATTAAATAAAATTTTGGCACGCATCAATCGTGCAATGAAAATTTTAGGTATTTTTGAGTTACATGAGTTCTTGTAGAATTATTAACCTGTCCAGGAGTGAGTTTTTTGATTAAGGGTGAATGTTTTTTTGTTAAGTTAGCTTGAAATGTTGAATTTTATTAAATTTATCCAATATTATTATTATATTATGTTTATTTGATGTATAAATAGTATATACGAGTATTTTATTGCTTGGTGCTTGACGTACACATACTTTTATACTTATTCAAAGCGAGTTTTGAGCAAACGCTCCATACTCCTGGACAGATTAATATAAAAATAATACCTCATAAAAAATGCAGCGAATTCATAAATGCTACAAGAAAAATTTAAATAAATTATTGTACAAAATGAACTGTTAACCTTGAAAAACTGAAACAACCTTGAGAAGAAAGAACGTACTTTCTTTAATACAATATTTTTGATCTTGAAAGTGATTTTTCAAACCAAATATATATGTATAAGCAAATAGGCCCTCACATGAGCGTGATTAGCGCATCTGACTTACAAGTCGAGGTTCAAATCCCGTAAGTGGAAAAAATTGCACAGGTTTTTTTCATGTGCTTTTCAAATCAGGACATGGATCACATTTGTTGAGCTTATAACGAATAATTATTACTTGTAAAACAATCAGTCAAAGCAATCTTTACATTGTGGAATCATGCGGAAGAAATCCATATGCTCCATATATGTTATTATATTACTTCATCCATTCGAAGTAATAATACAATAACACAAAAAATCGTTAAATTCTTTAGTGCAAGATTTAAACGAAAATATTATTTAGCGTATCGTCGACAATGGAAAAATACCTCTCATGTAGCAAAAATTAAGTAACTGTTCATTAAAAAGTAATATTTGATTTTTGAGTGTTGCGAATTGATTACTAAAACACTGAAAATACGATTTGTATTTTTAGAGACAAGAATATACGTCGTATATACATTGGAGATTTTTTTAGTCAGTACAATGGTTGATACTCTACGCCATGTCGTATTTAACTCGACTACATTGAAAGTATTTTTCTGTTGATGATGATATGACACTAGTAAAACCAATTGTTTTAAAATGACACACGTGTGAGATATAATGATTTTTACTTATTGTCTGCACATGTATACATTAAAATAACTTAAATAATATTCAAGTCACGTATACTGTAATATTTAATTATTTTTGCAAAGTATTTTTGATAATTCTACCATCATCTTTTGCCGGTTGTCTTTTTTACTATACAACCTGTATTACCCTCGTACATAGCCCGAAGCGAGCGACAAGTTTTACTTCTCTCTGACCTTTAACTCATCGATTCGATGGAATATTGTTGAAATGCTGAATAACTTATGTAATACTTTTATATGTGTGTCATATACTCATATAAGTGGGAGCAAGTGTTACTCACTTAACTAACGATCGGTCAAGACAGAAACCCGAAGATTTTTCACTCAAATTTTATCGACCTTGGTGATAAAAAAATAAAATGATTACATCGTTCTTTTTAGCCCCGTATATTTTAAAGTGACTAAATGAACTTATTTAAAAAAAGGCTAGACTTTTTTACGACATAAAATTGAGTAAATGGATTGTACATACTACAGGTAATTCAAATCACATATGAAGGATTAAATGCGAAATACTAGTTTATTTTGGATTAAATATTAAAAAAAAACGATCAATTAATATTGAGAAAAATATTTTTTTACTCTGAACTAATAAAAAAAACATTTTTTACCGAATCTGCTCCGAAACGAAGCATAAAGATTTTCACAAAGTAAAGATGCATTTTAAAGGGTTTTCTTCACTTTGTGGAGATTTATATTTTCCATTTTGGAGTGAATATAATTAAATAAATAATTTAAAATCAAAGTAACTAAAATACCTTAAACACTCTTCAGCTAAGTAAAGTGGCATTTGAATACATAACATTATCGAATCAAAAAATATCAACTATTTTTTATAAAAAGTTTAGTTCATAAAATGATAACAATAAATGATTTTTTATCAAAATATAAGACACACAAAACGATTTATATTGAGGAGATATTTTGTTTTATTTTTATATTCTACTTTTTATTTATTACGAATGATAGACACAATAATTGCTATGTATACATATGAAAGCATTAGCAAAGAAACATTTCTTTATACGTTAGCGCTAATTAAAAAAAAACATCCAAAGACGCTCCGAGATGAAGCATACAGGATCTTCTCTGAAGATTTTCTGCAACACAGTTGACTTTTTCAACAGTAATTTTTTATTATAAGCTTAACCAACTTGAGGTCATATCCTAGTTACAATCATCTTTATATGAGCTAAATAGGTTTTTTTTAATATTTAATCGTATTGTAAAATATTTTTTTATGAAAAAATATTTTTAACGTACGTTTAATCGATTTGAATTATAATGTAGATGAAATTATATTGTATTTTTTTTAAAACAATAAGATAATAGTGATTTTCTAATAATATTATTTTTGTCATTAAATATTTACTGACCGTGTTTAGGCAAAAGGGATTAACTTTCAAAGAACAAATTTTGCAGGAGGCACAAAAATAGTGTTTTAATGATTTTTAGTCAAAGTCACATTAACACAAACTTGAAGTGCATGATGACCAATAAATTAGTGTTTTATTCTCCTTATCTGATAAGCAAAAAAAATATTAAAGAAAAATCAGTACAATTGACAATTTAATGTGTTTTTCCTTTTCCATACAAACTTAGGAGGTCGTTGTTTTTTCAAAATCTAAAGCTGAATTTTGATAATAATTCGGCGTTTTCGACTTAACTCTTTTTGACAAAATGTGTGTTTAATTGTGTACTTTATGATTCTCAAATAAAAGTACTTTTCAAAAATCTAAGGGTTGAACCTTTTTGATTAAGCAGGGTCGATGTAGTTAGTTATCGATGAGTACAAAGAAAATTTTGAATTATGTGAAAAAAAAATACTAGTGTATATCTAATGATTTTCAATCTGATAGATACGTGAGAATTATATTACACAAAAAGACATAATATGCTGTGGTCATTATTATTTATATGTTCATTTTTTAATATCGTGTAAATGTCAATGTCATACGTATAATGGAGATTTAAAATATAATATATTACGCTAGACATAACATTTATCAATTGGACTTTCGAGATGGTTTACATAGCAGTTGAATAAATATAATAAGTTGTCCAGATTAAAAATTTAAATATATCACGGATACGCCGCTTGGTCGATTTTGGAAAAATTTGCTTTTAATTGACATTCCAATAAATTTTATTACCTACGCTAACCAAATAAAACCAGTTTTCAATAAAATTTTATGTTATTGAAAAAAAAACTAACGCAGTAAATACGTTCAAATTTATATTTTTTACAGTGAAAATATTTTAATATAAAATCACATAATATTTAAAAAATACGTAAAATTTTATATATTATACTAAAAAGAATATATTGAATAAAAAAAAACTTCATCGTTAACTTTATTGACCATATCCGTTCCGAAACAAAGCATATGAATCTCCACAGTGTGAATATTGTGTTTACAGTTTTTTTACATTGTCAGTCATTAGCTCAACTGTTTCGGGTTCGTGTCCTGGCTACAATACAAATGAATAAACATTTGGAAAAATTTGCAACCAGCACGGGCTTTAAACTCATGACCTCCGTTTACTAAGTATACGCGCTATCAACTAATCTAAGAGGGCGACAAAATTACAATTTTTTCCATTGACAGTTGTTATAAAAGTATGGCATAATAAACTTAAAATGTAGGAAAAGGTGTATTTTTTATATAATCATGGACATTACAAATTATTTGTTAAACGCATTCATAATATGAGAAAATAAAAATAATATATGTACAAAATGAAATACACGTAACAAATAATTAACAAAAAAGGTGAAAATACATATTAATTATAATAACAACTGAAAAACATAAAATATATTTATATTCGAAGAAGTCAACCGATTGAGCTTAACAGATTCCATTTTCCTGAACTTATTCTGAAAACAAAATCTGCTTAAACTTAACCTCACTCAAGTGAAAGTTATCTATAGTCAAGATAATTACATTAAACATAGTTTTTTCCCTCAGTGTCGGCACTTGGCACACGTCGGCAGGTTTTGTTTTTTTGTTAAACATACAAAAATCTGTCTGGTATTGGTGTTTCAAATTTAATACTCTATTGTAAATCTATGTGAATGAATATAATCCATCAAAAATAAGTGTTTTCAATAATTTTAAATAAAGATTATGATGAATATGACTATTTTTTGTAAATTACATGTGACATCTATTAAACGATGTTAAAAGTTAAAAAAAATGAATTATTATTTGATATATTAATTATGTAACACTTACTACAGGTGTGTCCAAAAAGTTATTATACAACGCATTATAGTTACGTTTTATAGAGATTGTTATGATTCTGTTAAGTAAGAGATTGTGAATATAAATAAAGAAAATTTAAGTTTTTTTAAATAAATTATATCAGTAAAAGTTTCGGAAACGCTAGTTTTATTTAAAAAAAAACTATATTATATTGCACAAGTAAACACAAAATCATTACAAAATGGGATGGCAGCTTAAATCTAAAAATCTTAAATAAATGAATGTCTATCTGGCCAGTTTCTTAATTTCGTATCATGACTCTTAGTTTATTTAGTAATTCATACAGCTTGATTTTGTTGTTTGATAATACTCAATAAGGTGTCTTTGTGATTGTTTCGTAACTAAAAGATAATTTTAAACGAACTAGTGAATAAAACGTAATAAATCCAACATTTTGTTAGTACAGTCGCACGAGAAACTAAACAATAATGTATTTTATTTATATTTATGTTTATGTTTATGTTATTTTTTGTATTGAATTCAACATATCGACCCTGTTTAGGCAAACGTGCGTCACCTTCAGTTTTTTGAAAATTACTTTTATTTGAGAATCACAGTGTATACAATTAAATACATCTTCTGTCAAAAGGAATTGAGCGGAAAATTTCATACTATTATCTCAAAATTCAGTTTTAGATTTTGAGAAAAAAATGACCTACCAACTTTGAGTGGAAAAAAGAAAAGCATTAACTCTCAATTTAAATGATTTTCATTTAATAACCTTATTAACAGATTCAGTGCTAGAAACGACTCGCACATCTTAAAGCATAATTTATTAAAGAAATTGAAGTATTTTGCGTAATTTTAAATATAAAAACGTAGAGATATGACTAAAATCCGATAATTAAAACTAAGTTATGACAGAGAAACATTCAATATATTTAAAAATATATATATTATAAGATTGTAATTTTGGTTAAAGTTCACACTTGCAGCGTTGTGACATTATTTCTGTCATAGAAAAGATAAATTATTAGATCAAAAAAATAATACACAAATTTATTAATCACCATGCACTTAAAGTTTGTGTTAATGTGATTGACTAAAAATTAATAAAAAACATTTTTTGTACCTCATGTAATTTTTTTTCTCTAAGAGTTATTTTTTTCTTTCCATAAACAAGGTTGATAATATATTAGTAAGAATTCATTATAAATCATATGTGAACACTTATAGAGCGGTTTTTGAAAAATACGAGAACATTATATATCAATATCATTACATTTATCATATACGTCTCTATCGTGATTAGTAAATTTATGTGTGAAGAAAAAATAGTTAAATCAAGTTTCTTAAATATACTTAAATAAAGTATTTTTTTTAAATACATAAAATTTTATGTACAATTTCTATATACGAGTACATGTTTGGGTAATTATATTATCTTCGATACAATCTTATGGCGCACATGTCTTCATATTTTGCTTTTCACTATTTATAATATTACAAAATACTTAACTAACATATGATAATAGAATGATTGATTGCAAAACCCGACGACTGAACGATTGCCAATGGCACGAGAATGCAAAGGTTGATAACTTATTAAGAAAATATACATTTTATTTATTTGATAAAATATACTATCACAATCTCTGATAGAGATGGTGCTTACATATATACGATTTAATTATTCAGAAACTGACGTAATTTCAACAAAAAATCTTACTTTTCCAAAGAAAAATAGCAATATTTTTGTATTTGAATATATTAGCAGTATAAAAAGCAAACGTATTCAATTTTATATAGCACTTAAAATTGAAGGCAATATAAATTTGAAAATGATGATCATCGCAATATTGTAATATACACGTAATAATGTCGCCACCGTTCAGTATGGTTCATTCATAATTTTAGTGATATATTCATATTTTTTGGGTCAAATAATAAATATTAAAAAAAAATTAAGCCTTAAAAGTTTCAATATTATGGTAAAATGAATACTAAATTAATGATATTTTAAAACACACTTACACAAAGTAATGTTTATAAGTTATTATTTTCATAAATCTTCTTTTACGATAAATAAACGGAAATTCTACAGCACTGTGAATATATAAAACTACTATCTAAGAACTACTGTATTCTCAATTTTTGGCAAAACTGAGATATCGACATGATCAATTGCGACGCTTTTTTCAGCGATATACTTTATTATGTTGTAACCCCTTCTAGAAAAGAATATAACAAAAGAAATATTACGTACACTATGTTCCGTATCCGATTAAATGCCAGAAAAAAGTACAACGTAAAACGTAGTTTGCTAAGCAAGTTTGAATTTTTTGGATGATTTTAAATATAAAAATACAGAAATATTATTATAATATGATCACAGACTCATATCAAAGAAGCATTTAATATACTTTTAAAATAAATATTTGGGTTTTATTTTTGCTTAAAAATCTACAGCTTGTCGGGTTGTGACATTATGTTTGGCACTAAAAAAGTTATATATTATCCAAGGGTAGTAACATTAAAACGTCTTTGAACAGCCATTATGAAAAAGTGTTATTTTTGACATAGTGTAGTTTCTCTTTCAGGCACAGAGTTATGAATCCTATAAAAGTAATTATTTTTTATTTAATCTAAGACTTTTTTATCTATTTATATAGTACACAATTCGTTGATTACATTATTGTTATATTCTATAACAATCATTGTAGTAAAATATTATTATATATTGACATAATTATTAATATTTTAAAATACAATTGACCCAAAACGTAGCATATGGATCTTCCTATGTAAAAATTGTCGTGACAAATTTTAATGCGAGTAATAATTGTTAATATAATAACCCAATCAATCTATATTCAGCTTTCCAACAGAGAGCTTTATTTTTAGTTTATAAAAAAATTAAGAGAATTTTTTTATTAATAATTAACTTATTACCCACGGTAGCTGAGTGGGCAAATTGTCTGGTCGTGGATTGCGATATAAAGTCACGGGGTTTTTTCATTTATACGCAGTTGCTAGGAGAAAAACTAATAGATTTGAGCTAACGTTTAATGACAATTGACAACATTTTATGCTCCGTTTTGGAGCAGATATGGAAAAAAGTTGTCATCATATTTATTTTTATTGAGTTTATTTACAGTTGTTGAGATTCACCACGTGTCTATGAAAAAATCGTTTACCTACCATGTCTTTATAGCTTATAGAGTGTATACTGTAGCGTAACAAACGTGTAGCATTCTACAAAAAAATCTAAAAGGGTCTCAAGAGGAACTTCCCAAAACTTTGGTGAGTGCACAAGTGTATGCAGAAGATTATTACTTCATTTATAAGCAAATTAAAAACATAATTATTTGTCAAAACGTATCTAATGATTGGTTTACTCAATTTTTTCTCTGGTTATAACATAAAAAATACATGATGTAGCCGAGAAAAGTGAAAGTTTTCTGTAAATACTCTATTATTTGTAACTGTTTATTGGTATAACTATCTTAAGTAAAACTGTTTTTATGTAGTAAAATAGTCAAAAATATTGCAAAGGTTGTAACTGTGTTATTTTATAACACATCACTGAATCAATTTGATACTGTTGAAATGCATCGTGATTTATCAGACAAAAATTACCTAAGTATTATTCACGTGTTTTGTTTTCTTCGCGCAGTATTACGTAAAACACTTTCTAGAGTTTTGAAAAAAAAAATCTGAACTGAACCGACATTAATGATCCTAATTTTTGCGCGTTTGCACTATGAACTAAATTTCCTTAACCCACCGTTTACGAAATTTACAATCAATCTTCAAAGCTATTTATATCGTGAATAAAAATGCACAACTTATATCATAGTAACGATTACATTATCAATGTACAATTCCAGCTCAATAATAACTACTCGTAATACGCGAATGCTAAAATATTCTCGTAGAATTTTTTATATTTATTTAGAAAATATAGTATATTAAAAAAAACTCTATATGGGTTTAAAGGGAATCAGAGAGATTTGCATGAGACTCTTGTTAAATTTGATAATAAATAATATTCTTAAATTAAATCAGCACCGTAATATAATTTAAGGCGCATATTTCTAAAGTGAACCAATTCCACATCAACAAAGTTGTGATAAATGTCAAAAAACTGTTTACGGTGTCGATATTACATATATTTTTGTTATATCTAT
>JAPMAE010003537.1:4905-15211 GCA_036584705.1 Rhyacophila sp. 25_7
AGGTATGCACAAAAATATACTACATAAATGTACAAGTTCAAATATAATAATTAAGAAGAACTTATGTAATAGAAAGAGTAGAGGACTTTGGATCTCTAAAGCTTTATACATTGAATTCTTCAATAATTCACTCCCTTAGCTCTTAAAGAGTGTAAAATTAACGCTTAAATATTTCTTAGTGTGCTACCAATTTCTTCCAAATACCCAACTCAGACTGAATTGTGTTCTCATTAGGAACCCAACCATATTCAATGGTGTATCATCGCCAAAAAGTTTTTATCACAGATTGGTTGTTTTCAAAATACGCACGCAAGGCAAATCCTTGATATACTCCAATCCCAACCATATTTGCTATTGAAATGAGGTCACCGATGCTGAATTGTGTTCAAATTAAGAATAGCATTTTTGCGTGAAATATTGAACTGTCGCCAAAAAAAAAACAAACTTTGATTGCAGATTGGTTGTTTTCAAAATACGCATGCACGCGAAAGCCTTTGCTTTGATCCAAACCATATTGGCTCTAAATGGGGTCACCAAAGGAAGTAAGAGAGACATGCCTCTTCCCCACCACCACACGAGTATTGACCCTTTTTATCTGCTTAATCGGTTCTGCCGCACATTTATAATGACTCATGAGGTCACTGACGGAATACAGAGAAATCTGTCTTTCACATACCATCGCACAAATATTGATCCTTTCTATCTGTTTAATCGGTTCTACTGCACCTGTATAACCAGTAATGGCTACAGCACAATAGTTAATTTGGTTTTTTCTTGCTGTTTTAATCAATGTTGCATTTTTTGCTAACAATTATAGAAACTATATAATATATATAATAATTTATGCATATTTTTTTACTACAAAAATAAAAAATAAAACTATTGTATATCAACCCTGTTTAGATAAAAGAGATTAACCCTCAGTTTTTGAAAAAGGCTATTATTTAGAACCACAATGTATACAATACACGTTCTGTCAAAAGAAATTAAGCCAAAAATGACAAATTATTATAGAAATTCAACTATAAATTTTATAAAAAGAATAACCTACTAAGTTTTGTTTGTGAAGAAAAAGGCATTTAACTTCAATTTTAATCATTTTTCTTTATTTTTTTTTAATTATCAGATGAGGAAAATAAAACACCAACATATTGGTTATTGTGCACTTCAAGTTTGTATTAATGTGACTTTGTCTAAAAATCATTAAAACACATTTTTGTGCCTCCTGTAAAATTTGTTTTCCGACGATTAATCCTTTTCGCTTCAGCACGGTTGATATATAATAAGTTGCCTATTTTATAATTAGAATTTCAAAAGTGCTTTTTAATAATTAAGATTAGGGATCACTGATATACAACATGGTTAACATTATAATAACTGATTTCATAACAGTCTCCTTATCTCGTATTTTTGCTTTTAACGCTTTAAATAGGTATAATAACTATTTTCATTTTGTTCCCCTGGAAATTCAGTGGCGTACCTACTCTTAATTTGATAACATAATTAAGACTGTGACATATTTCAAGCCAGAACGTTATGTCAATTAATTTTATTAACCGCGTACACGTCAAATAAAACGTTAACACTCAAATGATCATTTAGTATCAAGTCGAGCGACGTTTTGAAATGGTTTAATGCTTAACCCCTCGAATGCTTTTGAATGAAACGCGTGATTTTCAGATATCTAAAACATTCATCATGATTACGTGAAATTACGATATATATTTAATATTTTTCAATTATATGTAAGACCGTTATATCCCTTTTAGTATTCTATATAAGAGTATATTTACGGTGAAATTAATTCACACAATATCACTATGTGCGTAACATCGACCCTACTTAGGCAAAAGAGCTTAACCCTCAGTTTTTTGAAAAGTGCTTTCATTTAATAATCACAATGTACACAACTAAATACGCGTTCTGTCAAAAGGAATTAAGCTGAAAATGCCGAATTACTATCTAAATTAAGCTTTTGATTTTGAAATGAGTATGACCTACTAAATTTGTGTGTGGATCTTCAATTTTAATGATTTTTCTTCTTTACTTTATAATTATTAGAGCAGATAAATAAAACACAAATTTATTGGTAATTATGCACTTCCAGTTTGAGTTAATGTGACTTTGACTAAAAAACATTAAAAATATTTTTTGTACCTTCTATAAAGTTTTGAGGGCTTAAAGTCAATCAACGCTATTAACAAAAGTGCAACTTTACAAGAGAGCCAAAAACGTTTTTCTATTTTCTTGGAACTTTCAACTAAGGAGATATTTATTTATAACCTAATGTGCAAATGTTATAATTTCTTGTTTGATAATTTGAATTTTCTTATACAGCTTATTCAGTCTTTTTATATAAAGAAAGGCAACGTTATGTAATTAACATTATAATTTACAGGCGATTTAAGAAGAAACTAGAAAATATTGACATAACGTTGTTTGATAATTACGTAGCCAAGAACGTAAAAAACATTATTACAAATAAAAAAACACATTTTTCTAAGTAACGTTGTTTGACTTTAAGCCCTCAATTTGTTCTATGAGAGTTAATCCCTTTTGCCTTAATACGGTTGATATGTAATAGATTATAAATATCATGTCTTTGATGAATTAATCTATGTCTTGTTTATATTTAGAATTAAATGCAAATCGCGATCAATTGCCCATATTTTACAGTTATGAATTTTAAATATTACGATTCCCCGAGATAATCTGGGATTCTCTGAGCTCGGTGCTTAGTTGGTTAAACACGTGATCGCATTGCATGACTAACGTCACCCCGAACATAATTAATATTCAGGAAGTATTCCTAATTAAGATTTAACGGGATGGGTCGGGAATGTGATGGCTTAACTCCCTTCTACAACAGCACGACCTACTTCAGCGGAATTTTATACTGACACATCCACTCCTATTTGACTAAATTTATCTTCCGTCATAATATTATATTCTAGAAAATCAAATACATTTTAAGTCTCTACCCAATAATCTAACAAGTTCATATTATATACCCATAGTGTTCAGGTAAAAGAGAGTAACCTTCACTGAACAAATTTTACGAGAGACACAAAAAACGTGATTTAATGTTTTTTAGTCAAAGTCACATTAACACATACTGGTTCATGATGACAAATAAATTGGTGTTTCATTTTCTTGATCTGATAATGAAGAAAGTTATTAAAAAAATCTTTTAAATTGACTTTAAATACTTTTTTCCTTTCCATACAAACTTACTCTATCGTTCTTCTTCGTTTTCAAAATCTAATGTTGAATTTCGACAAAAATTTGACATTTTTGGCCTAATTTCCTTTGACATAAGGTGTATTTAGTTATGTACAGTGTGATTCTCAAATAAACGCTTTTTTACCTAAACAGAGTCGATATATAAGTTACTTTCTTCAGATATGGGAGTAATCATTTAAATGTGACTATTCAAGATAACAATGAAAATATTGTTCGAAGGCTTAACCTCTCCAAGATTGAGTTTTTTATGTACTATTGCACAATCGGATGAAAGTTTTTTTATTAATCTAGCTTTAAATTTGAATTTTATTAATTCTATGTAATACTATTGTTGTTTAATATTTGTTTATGTTGTTTAACCATATCCGCTCTAAATCAAAGCATATGGATCTGCACAATGTGAAGATTATTTTGACTTTGTTTACGAGTAATAATCGTCAATTATTATCTCGACTGTTTCAGGTTCGTGTCTCAGGTACAATACAAATGAATAAACATTTGAAAAAAATTGCAACCAGCACGGGCTATAAGCCCTTCAACCCCATTTGCTAGACGTATGCACCATCCACTAGCCTAACGAGGGCAACAATATTTGTTTGGTGCCTAAATAATATAAACAAGTATTTTATTGCTTGGTGTTTGACGTATATATACGTATATTTCTTCAAACAAATTTTAAGCGGACGTATATGCGCATACATACTTTGGATAGGTTAATATGTTATAAAAACATAGATAGAAAAGTTTTTTGAGAAAATAATTTAAAGCGTTTTACAAATTGACGCTTCAACAGGCTTGATTGTAAGACTTCGTCCATAAACCACGCAACGCTCTCAAATGTCGGGAAAGGTTGACCTCTAACGTCTACATGAAGTTACAAGGGGGAGGGTGGGTTAATCTGTATTGTTACGTATAATTTTTAAAATTTTAAATCACGCAAATTTCATCCCAGTTTATTGTGGAAAGTTGCGTAACGTTTGAGAGATGAGAAGAGAAGAGGCCAAACTGAATGTCTATGTTATTGTTACACGGAGAGGGGAAGGAGGATAAAAAATATTACGTGGTTAATAAACGATCCCTTATCAATTTAAACGGTGTCAAAACATGATTTAAAAGAAGAACTTTAATATTTATTTATTATTAATTATAAATAATACTATTTCTAAAACATATAAATATTAAACAGACCATAAGAACTATATATTAACGAACAAATAAATCTTATTTCTGAATAAATCATAAAAAAGCTCAATCATTTATTGAAATTACAAATATGTAGTAAAACTTTTCTTTTGTATTCGAGTATATTTCACTATGGCTGTTCAAAGTTGGTTTTGTGTTGCTTCCCTAACATACTCTTATATTTCTTTCGTAATATTTTTTCTTGTAGGATTACAACATAATTGAGTATATCACAAAAAATAGCGTTGTAAGTATACAACACAATATCGATATTTTAAGTTTGTCAAAAATTGACATAGTATAATTTACTCGTACGTCTCAGGTACAGATATATGAAAATTAAAGATTTAAATTAAAAAAATAATCGCTTTCTGTGCTTCAATAACAGATATATGTACTAAATTTTGGATATTCGTT
Source organism: Rhyacophila sp. 25_7 (assembly GCA_036584705.1). Taxonomy (NCBI): domain Eukaryota; kingdom Metazoa; phylum Arthropoda; class Insecta; order Trichoptera; family Rhyacophilidae; genus Rhyacophila; species Rhyacophila sp. 25_7. The sequence continues at coordinate 9,748 of JAPMAE010003537.1, forward strand.
GGTGTGACTATACGTGAAATGAGGTGATAAGGGAGTAGACTATGCAGTTTCTCATCATATCTTGACTTAGCCATGTGTTGAAAATGTTTGAATCGTTTCTCAATCGAGCATGCCTCTTCTGCAAGTAAAGCTAGGGTCAATAAATCACATCTATCAAATGTATTTGGCGGAGTTATAAGATATGAAGATTACGCTGGAGGAACAGCATAAAGAATTGATGGAGACAACATATGATATCCATATACACCGATTATAGAAATATATGATTGAACTAGTAAAAAACTTACAAAAAATTATATGCATAGAATAAAAGATATATTTTACTCCCGATTATAATAATAATATATATTTCTTCTTTTAGATAGAAATTATCTACTGTAGCAATAGAGACGTGTATTTTTAAAGTGAACTTATTCCAAATCAATAAATTTGTGGCAAATGCCAAAAAACTGTTTATTTTTTTGTTATAACCATTTGTAGTGTAAAATACAATTTGCAATGAAGATAACAAAAAAAATATGTAATATTGACATCTTAAACAGTTTTTTAGCATTTTCCAAAACTGTACAGATGTAGAATAAGTTCACTTTGGAAATACATCCTAATATAATATATAGTATAAGTTTTTATTAATGTAAATGAAAAATTATAAACTAAATCTCTTAAGAAAATTGCCATTGTATGACATGATACGGCTGTGAATTTAAACTGACAAGATTCATCCGATCAGGTTTTATTAGCAGGGATTGACTTAATAATGACTTCAAATAAAATCAAATATTTGAGGAAAAATTCATTTTACACTGTCGTATTGAATTATCATATTTCTCGAAGATGCAACCTAAACGCTGCAATAATAATTAGATCCTCTTTTATTAACTTTTTCAGAAGTGAGTTTTTCTACAAACTTCTACAACTGGGTGAAAGTTTTTTCATTTATCTAGCTTTAAATTTGAATTTTATTAAATACATGCAATACTATTGTTGTATAATGTTAATTTGATCAAAATCATATTTTTGTTGATTTGAGGCACATACGAATAGTTAATTTAAATCAGAATTTTTTGGTGTTTTTGTATAAAATCTTATTATAAATAACAAATATATTTAGTATATGGAAGAAACTATTTATAATTTCATCACAAGTCATATTCTATACAATTTGTGTGGCCCTGTAAAATTTACAATCAATTGATTAGGGGTCATCCATCAACTACGTAAGACTTTTGAATAGTAGGCAGGGGTGTCCGCTAATATGTACATGGGATTATATGAGGGAGAATGAGTTAATTTTTATTGTTACGTAACACTTTTCCCTCTGAAAAAGTGAATAGATATTTGATGTAATTTTCATTTCCATGTAATGTGGAAAGTTTTGAGATAAAGGAAGGGGTGGTCAAGCTAAATTTCTACATGAAGGGGTGGAGAGTAAAAAAAAGTAAGAAAAAATGTAACATGGTTTATACATGATCCCTTACGCCATATTACTCTTAAAAAGAAGGAATTCGAGTATTGTATTGCTTGGTGCTTGACGAACATATAAGTCTATACTTCTTCAAAGCAAACATTGAGCGGACGCATATGCGCGTTCATACTCCTGGACAGGATACATTTATATTTTTGTTACACTTTAGATTTTATTGCATATTAATTATAAAAAATGAACGTTAAAATTTACTTCAAATCTACTAATTATTTAAAAATGATTTTTCGAGTAAATTGTATTGTTTGTAATATAAGCTTCAAAATGTATGTATTTTTTTCTATTCTCTTATACAAAACCGCACTAAGTAAAAACAGTAAATCATATTTATTCTTATTAACTGTAATAAAACTGGCTATTAAACTCTTTACGCACAAACATGACAGTGATTCGCATGGGTATTTCTATATTATGTGGGTTTATGGTGGTTCGCCTACTGATTGAGTTTTGTAATCTGTATATTATATTAGACTTACTTTACGCGGTTGTCTCAAGGTATGATTTACATTTTGACTTATACAAGTGTTTCGTTTATGCAATGAATTTATTATATATTGACGTATTTTTCAACAGTTAACGTCGTTGATGGCGAAGTACTATCCATTCCGAAGGTTTCTCGTCTTCATATGGGAGCGTATCTCTGCATTGCTTCTAACGGTGTTCCTCCTTCTATCAGCAAGCGAGTGATGCTTATGGTGCAATGTATGTATTTGATTATGAATAAAGAGTATTATAAATTTTAAGAAATGCTTAATTTCAAACATAATTTACCTTAATGAAATCCTAAATATTTAACAATCCTATTTAATGCAGTAGCACTATTTTTTTATTTTTTTTGAGCCAACGATAATATATAATATCATTTACTTTAGAGCAGTATTTCTCAAGTTATTTGGTCCGCAACCCCTTTTTGCATAGAAAAATAGTTTATAATTTAATTAATCATGTAATTTAATCGGGGATTTAATTAAAATTTAGAAGGAGTTCATTTCTTTTATTGAATAGCTGTAAAACACTCATAATTTTGATTAATAACAGATTTATTTTTAGTGTCAATAAAATTAATATTTTATCTCTCGTACATCTTTGAAAAAAATATTCTACATATATTTTCTGCGGCCTATCAAATTTTTTTCACGACTCCCACTTTGAGAATCACTCCTCTATAGTACACAGAATTAACTACTATGACATTGTTTATTATTCAATGCTCGTCAACAAATCAATATTTGAGTTCCTTTGACTTTACATACATTCAATATTGTAGTGATTAGTTTTGAGTTCATTTTAGGCATGTGTTTCAATAAATATCATAAAAATATATCTTAATATTTGTACCTGAAAAACTATACTATGTCGAAAATAGCACTTTTTTACTATTGATGTTCAAGTCGTTTTGGTGTTGCTTCCATCAGATAATATATAATATAGTATTATGTTCTTTTCGTTATGTTCTCTTCTCGTATGGTTACAACATAATGGAGTATATCACCGGAAAGAACGTCGCAAGATACACTTTTCTCAATGTCGATATCTCAATTTTGGCAACATTTGATATAGCGTAGTTTACTTCCCAAGAACAGATATATTCATGCTATTAAACTAGACTTCAGACAGTAGAGTTCATTGCGTGATAAGTATGGTATTGAAAATCAAAATTTAAGCCGGATTATATTTGCAACATGTTTTAAAATAGGATTCAATGTAATATTGTTCTCTTTAAAAAGCAGTATACTCTCAATTACAAATCTACAAATTATCTGCGGATAAAATTATATCATCGTTATCAAAAGATTATGGCAAGTACTTATTTATAATTTATTTTGATCATTCAGTTCCTCCAATGCTATCTATACCAAATCAACTTGAAGGAGCATTCTTGGGCCAGGATGTTGCTCTAGAATGTCACACTGAAGCGTATCCTGCTTCCATCAACTATTGGACAACAGAAAGAGGAGATATGATTCTATCTGGTAATTATTTTTTTATGATAATTGTCTGTATACTTAAAGCATAGCATCTTTTAATCTTGTCAATAACTAAATATTTTTTTTATCCCATTTTATTAAACTTCACATGACCATAAAAATTGGTTCGTTACACTAAAGTTTCGTTACATCTAATAGCAGGTGAAATTTTTATAAAACTATAAACGTATCTATTCATGCTATATTGACCATGTTTAGACAAGAAGAATTAACCTTCACCGCAAAAACGTTTTTTAAACACCCCAGGTCTGAGTTTTTTAATTACGGTTGCACAATTAGGTGAAAGTTTTTTCAATAATCTAGCTTTAAATTTTGATATGTATTAAATATATGTAATGATATTATTGCATAATGTTTATTTGATACATAAATAATATATAAGAGTATTTTATTGCTAAATTCCTGACAAAAATATACGTATATACGTTTTAAAAGCCAATTTTAAACGGATGCTTATGCGTGTCCATACTCCTGGAAAGGTTAAAGATTTTAGTGAAACTCACATTAACATAGACTTGAAGTGCATGATGACCAATAAATTTGTGTTTTATTTTCCTGATCTAAAAATTAAAAAAGTTATTAAACAAAACTATTAAAATGGACGGTTAATGCTATTTTCCTTTCCAAATTAATTAAGTAGGTCGTTTTGATAATCATTCCGCATTTTTGGCCTAATTTTTTTGACAGAACGTGTATTAAGTTGTGTGCATTATGATTCTCAAATAAAAGCTTTTTTCAAACAATTAAGGATCGATATAGTATTAAAAATCTTAAATTAAAAATACAATTTATTTAATAGTTACGTTTTACTGAAACATTAATTTCATTAAAACATTTTTTTTCTCCCAGTTTTCGTATCTATCACATTGTTTAAGTATAAATATGTGCTCCAAAATATTCATTATACCTAATTTTCGTCACTTCAAAGTTCGTTAAAACGTAAATGTATCAACATATTGTCAGATTATTTATGTCAGTCTTACTATTATTTGAGCCATTTTCAAAGTGAGTTTATTAATTATTCTACTTCAACAAATTTGTTGCAAATGCCAAAAAAAATTTTACGGTGTTGATATTACATGTTTCTTTCGTATATCCAGTTTTAGTGTAAAATACAATTTTGAATGTAGATAACAAAAAAATGTGTAATATTGGCACTGTTAATCATCATCAATAGTTTTTGGGTATTTTTTACAAATTTGTTGAAATAGAATAAATTCACTTTGGAAATACACCCCTCAATTATTATTATCCCGAATATTTATATTAAATTAACTGTAATCTAAAACATTATTCAACGTCTATAAAATTGATTTTTTTAGATATATAAACAGTATCTCTTTTAATACTTCCTAATTAATGTTACATAACTGAAATGGTAACCCAACTTTCATTTGCTACTTTCAAGTATTTTTATCAAGATCATTTTAATTTGCCTAAATATTTTCAAACAATTAAAAATTTGTTTGCATTATCCTTTTTTTGTAACCGTTTGTGTTCTTGACAATTATTTTAATAGAAGCCGCTGTGCATAAAAATGTTTTATAAGTAAACATTAAAATGTTATTGAAATTGTAGGTATTTACAATAAAGATAATCCTTATAGAATACAGATTGAATTAGCCAATTACTGTGCAATCCATTTTTTCTATACACGGTCCGAGATTAAGCATATGGGATCTTCATAGCATGAAGATTTTCTTAACATTCATTTTTTTACGGGTAATAGTTGTTAATTATTAGCTCAACCGTTTTGGGTTCATGTCCTATCTACAATACAAATGAATAACCATTTATTAAATTTGCAACCGCCACGGTCCTTGAACCTGAGATTCGCTTGACAGGCGTACGCGCTACCAAATAGTCTAACGAGGACAGGATTATAGAATACAAATTGAATTAGTCATTACTGTGCAAACCAATTAATTATATTAACTAGGAAACTAGAACATTCAATACGTTTGTAATATATAACAAATATCTGTTATTATTT
>JAPMAE010003538.1:0-15210 GCA_036584705.1 Rhyacophila sp. 25_7
TTAAATAATATTATTAAAACTTTAAAACTTGTTCGAGATTGTTTAATTCGTTTGAACATCTATGATATTATTTAATCTATGTTTTATGTAAATTTGGCATTATTAGACAACATATTTATCGAAAAACATTTAACAATCCTAAATAACGTCACGTTTCGTAGCAGGAATCTAAATGACGTTGAAAAAAGTTGACCTGTTAATACTGAAGAAACCGGAATTTTCTTATTTATGAAATGCAATGACAAAAAGGATAGTTAGCTTATGGAAATGCGTTTTAAAGTAATCAATATTATCTTCGACGAATGTACAATTTACTCCTAACAAATATTAATGAAGAGACAAAACGCAGGCCCGCAGTTAGTGTTATATTTATTGCCAAATATATTTTCCCACTCACGAGAAATAGTATCAACTATTATTCTAATATTGTAGATTTTCTTCAATTAAAGCTAATCGCTTAAGAAGGTTGTGCGCAATTTATTTTATAATTTATCAGAAATTAGCAGTCAGGAAATTCATAAAGGTTGCATCAACAAATGCCCTTCGTCCGTTGTATTTTTTATTCATCTAAAAAAACGAACAACGTTGCGTAAACATCACATGTATATTTATTATGTCGAGCAATAAATTAAGTCTTATTAATATAATATACATATACTCGTAATACGACATAATTTCGAAAAAAATATGTTACATGGTATTTATAAAACGCATGGCTATGTGTTAAAGTGGTGTAATGTAAAAATACACATTCGTATTTCATGATTTATGTATTGTACGATGAGTAGATAAGATGATAAACCTTTTCCGATACGACTCTGTGAAACCGGAAATATTAAAATCACTATCGCCGGCTACAACGGAAATGAGGATAACCGTTATTTTGATAATTCTGAGATTTCTCACAGTATCATATCAGGCACCTTAGACAGGTCATAAAACTTCATTCAACACCAAAAATAATTTTAGAAAACGGTTTTTAACTGATCTTATTGAAAAGCGTGTGCAAAACATGACCAGTTTGTTAGGAAATTGACTAAACCTACATATTGTACCTGTATACAAACATCTTGCCTATTAAAAGACACGTGGAATCATTATATACTTGCCTCTGTGTGCATGTATTTATTTGCAATATCAAGCGCTAATAATGATTTCCTTATACTACTCGTACGTGTATTGATATTTATACGTATATTAAAGGAGTTCATTTTTAGTTATTGGAGTTTTTCTTGCGTCTCATGTTATGGTTATATTTAATTAACGTGTTTATTTATGATTATTATATGATTACTAGCATACACTTTTAGTTTGATGCCTTTTCATGGTTTGCAAATGACCAGATAACTCTTCTTGATTCATTATGTATAAATTTAGTTTATATTAAATACCCCTGCTATATTATGAACAGTTATGTTGAAACAAAGTTCTCATCTTGTTTCTACCAGTTTCGTCGGCTAAATAATTTTTAATTTGTATTGTGCGAAACTTTATAGAAATAGTCAATAAAAATATTTTACTTGGTTATTGTAACGATGTAGTTGTTCTCCACGAAGGAGTATTTCTAGACGACATTATTTAGAATACTCGCTATTCCATTTTAGCTATTTTAATATTTTTTTACCTACCTATCTATCATTTATTTGCAATATGTTTAGTGAATACCAAAAAAAATATACGTACTATATATTTAAATTTAAAAATAACGGTGACATGTGATAACGAAAGTAGAAATCATTCAATTTAATGTGGTAGCATCTTTTACGAATTGATAAAAACCTAACGTTCAATATTTCTTACATCTATTTTTCAGGAAATAAAAAACAGTGCAACAGTGTTTTTAAAAGTGCCTTCGAAAATTGCTTCAGTTAACAGTGCAAGAAAAGTTTAAGTTAAAAAAATCATACCATTTTATGATAGTTTTTTCCTCATAGGATTAAGTGAGACCAATACCTACCGATGCCTGCAGACGAGGGCGTGATTTTCTAATATTCCCGAATTGAATCCGATTTCCATATTATTCCTTTGCAAAAATAATTTTAATATATTATATTTATTTCTAAAAAAATCTGTCTGATTTCGAAACAAAAACGTTTTTGTTGGCAAGTAAAGTAGCTGCAACTACTTAACCGATAATCATTTTACTTGTTTTGTAATAGAATAATCTTTTTATTTTAGCAAATCGACATTCGGTAACCATTTAAGTTAAAACAATTTTTAATGCTGGTCAAAAAGAATATTAAAATTTATCGTCCAGTAAATGACAGTTTGTTAATGTAAAATTAATTCTTTGATATCTTTTTCAAATAACAAAATTGATATGTACTCCTGAAAATAATTGTTCGACCATCGTCTTAAAGTATTATAAAAAGTTTACGTAGCAAAAAAAATTCATAATATATAATTATTAATACTTGTAATGGTCAAGTATCACTTTTTATTAGAAATTAAATATTTCACATGGTTTATAAAACATTCTTTGTTGAAAATTAAAGTATTTATAATATATTTTTAATCTTTACCTAATACAAGTTCATGGGAAGGATGTAGGATTGAGACGGTTTATAAAATAAAAATAATGAATACGTCGTAGAAATCTTTCATATTAATTGGTAATAAAATAAAAGTATTTAAACGAAAAATTAAATTAATACATAAAAATTACGCCACCTATTGAGTTTTTTCTGACAATTTATTATTCCCGCTTTGTTTCTTTAATATATAGCATATTTACTAAAAAATATAGTAGTTGAAAGAATAAAATATTGTTTATTCATGTCAAAATTTATTATTAAAGTAATTAATGTAAAAATAATCATAAATAAATAATTACAGTATCATGAATAATCCTCCCTTTACAAAAAAACTTTTCCGTCTTGGTTTTTTTCATATTTTTCAGTTTTACACAAATATTACAGCATTAACTAGTAAACATATGTATGATGTAGTAATATTAATTTTACGGAATCCATCGATGTAACATGTAACGCGAGTGACGAAGTGCCTTCGAATAACTGTGCCGTTTCTTGGAAACCACAGTGGAGTGAGACCATCCAGTGGTGAAAATATGAGGATAAAGCAGGGTGAATTCATTTTGCTCTATTAAATGCATTTAACATTTTCCTCAAAGAATCTCTAAGGTATCAGCTGACATAACAACTTAAATGATTAGTTGCCGGAATAAAGATAGGCTTTTAGTAATACTTAACCGTTCTCTTATATATAATACATCTAAATATTTGTATCGATGACCATTTGGCAAATCGAGCACCTTGTAAGTAAATAATTTTTTAATCATAAATAGAAGGTTGCTGTATGGAAACAGATTTTTCTCGGAATGCTGCTCCATATTTGACGTCTTCGTATAGGATTTGTAGTTTTTAACTTTTGTACAATAATTGTACTCTTCTGACAACGAATTCTTCTTTTTAAATTCAAACGATAACAAATAGAAAATGTAAATAATAAGTCTTATTATTTTTAGAGTATGAACGAATAGTTTATCTTGAGCTTTATATGCTACGAAAGATTTGATCAAACGCCTAGCCTGTTTTCTCTGTATCGACCCAAAGGGAAAATGTACAACTACGTACGTGTAAGTAGTCAAAAAATATACATATAAGTCGAAACGACACGCACACCTACATACGTATACTCACCAGCCGGGGTGAATATCCGAGCATTACGAGCTATTTCACAACATTTTAATAGTTGCTAAAAAATACTCAATAATATTTCAACAAAAAAAAGCAGGCAACGCCCATAGCATGAGTGATTTTCTCAGAAGGAAAATGTACCTTTCTTTGTACGAGACGTACAAAAAGAGAAGACTTCCCTGAAAATATATAATTGTTTATATTGAATATTTCAAGATTGTGGCTGCTTAGCTTAGGGCAGATGCGTCATTGTATGAAGACAAAGAATCATTTCCGCACGGCAACAGGTTTTCATAATATTTTTCAATAACCGGCTGAAATATATTGTCACGTAAATGTTTCACCGTGATATTTTTATATAAATATCACAAAATAATAAAAAATAATCTTAAGAAAAAAAAATCAAACGTTTATTCATTTGTAATGTAGCCAGGACATGAACCCGAAACGGTTCAGCTAATAGTTGACAATTATTAATTACTTGTAAAAAAAAGAATGTGACAACAATTTTCACGTTGTGGAGATCCATAAGCTTCGTTTCGGAGCAGATATGGTTAAAAGAAGAATATTTTTATTGTACTTATACTGAAAATAATTACTTGCACATAAATGTATGTAGTCAGAATTATTAATATTTTACCAGCACAACAATCTCTGGTAGGACGGTTATTAATACCACTGCGATACTTGAAATGTTATCTCCAAATACTTAAAATCCGTAGTAATCAAATTCAATAAAATTTTGATAAGTTGTTAAGTACATTGAAATTGTATTCCATGTACTCAGCGACAAAGGTGTGTAAACTCATGACTGAAAAACCAACCACAACCGGATCGGGAAAGTCAAATTATTTACATACGAGTATAACTTAAGATAGAGCCCTTATTGTTTGTTACGCGTCACTTTCGTTTGTTTACCATATATAATAGTGATACTGATTTCCATTAAAAAAACGGTCTTCTACTTAATTTACTCACCTTTTGCAGAATTGTCTGTTAGTAGTATTTTGCGTACTATTAATATATTTTTAAGATGATAACAGACTTGTCTTCAAAGTTAGTAATATGCACGGTGCGTTTTATGTTTCAGGCCGATTTTGTTTGGCCGCCATTTTGATTTGGCTGTCATTTGTCAGTTCATTTTTATTAACAGACGTGGAGAGTGGTCGATAACAATTAATTATGGAGCATCTAACGCCGTAACATTGTGTTGAAGTTTTTAAAACATTTTGTTTAAATAATAGTTCAATTGTAAATACGCGAAAAAAATTGCGTGATTTTTTGTGTCAAATCATATGCCGAACAAGTCAACCATTCAGCGTGTAATGAATAATTTTGAAAAATTGCATACACCGAGATAAAACAAAGTCTGGGTGACAACGTAGCCAACGTACAATAGAAGGTGACGAGGCACATTTTGACTTGGCTGGCTTTGTTAATAAACAGAATAGCCGCTATTGGAGTGGGGTGTTGAAAATTATCAATTAATACAGAAACGACCTTTAAATTGTCGTAGACTGATTGTATTGTGCTACAGGCCATTTGGGCTGGCGGCATCATTGGCCTATATTATTTTGCTTGAGTAAAGCTGCTGGATGCTAGAGACAATGCTGTTACAGTTACTGGTGACTGTTATCGTGACATTTTGGCAAACTTTCTTGCCTTCAAATTGCATTATTTGGGCCTACAGCATATGTGGTTCGAAGAGATTGCTGTCACATCACATATAGCTTGTGCTACGGTGCAAATTTTGCGAGAATTTTTTCCCGGCCAAATAAGGTCAAACAGTGGTTATATTTACTGACTACCACGTTCCCCTGATTTGACCGCCCCCGATTATTTCCTATGAGGATACCTGAAGAGAGAGGTGTACACGAACAAACCAATCACAATCCCGATGCTTAAGGACAAAATTTGAAAAGAAATTACTGAAATAACACCAGAAATTTGCAAGAATGTTGTAAAAAATTTGCTTGAAAAAACTCGCATTTGCACCACAGTCAGAGGCTGTCAATTGGCCGACGTAATATACCATACATAATGGTGAAGATCATAAAATCAACAAATAAAATATAAGTTATATCATTGTGTTTCATTTAAATTATTTAAGTTATTAATAAAAATATCGGCCTGGAACATAATATGCACCTGTATCTTAAAACTTTTGCACATTGATTCTGGTTTGAAATTACGTTTTACAGTATAATAATATTATGTTGTTCTTCTTGTTAGCCGACCGATTTGTATACCACTTGACTGGGAAACGCAATACTATTACATTTAAACGCAGCATGTATCACCATTAATAGGTAAATTACTAAACTAAATTAAATATAAATAATGCTACAAACAGTATGTAATCACTTACATTTGTGTTTTGTGCTATGGCTAATACGCGTAAGATGATTAGTCTGTCAACGCGAAGCGCAGCTCAGGTCACTTATTAGTGTCATATAAATTGCACATCATTCTGTGGTTTTTATAAGTCGTAATGAAATACTAAATTCTTAGAACATTTCCAGTCGAAAACTGATATTTTCATGCGAGTAATCTATTTTCACAAGAGTTTCCCGCTGATAACGAGAAATTCGCATAGATTTACGTTATATGGAAAATTAACGAAATGACTAGTAGACACTTGCATATAAACTAGGAAAAAAAAATTTGCGGATGGGAGAACAGTCTACTTTGAAATAATATTTTAATAAGTTCTTCTGTCGAGAAACACAGATAATAACATAAATAAATGTACCGACAAACAGGTTTATGATGAGCCGACCCCCGAGTGAATCCAAAATTAAACTGATCATCAGTTATTATTATAAAATAGAATTATTTGTACAAAAATAATTCATCAACTGTTATTTATTTATTATCCGACTGTTCGCCTCCCACGTGAGATGTTTATGATTATATTCTATTGGCTAAGCAAATCTAACATGAATTAAAATATTCTAGATAGAAACGGCTAGGAAATCGACGAATTTAATTTCAATCTTTATATGAATTATATAGAGTTGTGTTCAAGTATTTGTAAACTTTATTATTGCTATGTATGTATTGTATATTTTATCTAATCACATAATATACTCGTTTAGATGTTTGACCAAATAAAAATAGGTGAATTTAAAAAAGCTGGTACCTTACAGATATAATTTTATTAATTTTCTTTTGCCTGTTCAATTGTTGAACCTTAAAGCCTGCTTATTTCATATTGGAACTGTACTTCATTATTTTTTTCATTTATATCCACTAGGTATTTAGGTCGATTCCACTGAGACAATAAAAAAATAATAACTCTTCATAAATAGTACAAAGAAAATCGTCAAATTGTGCCATAAAAAACTTATTTCCGACCATTTAAAATACACCGGGCGATTCGTAATAAAATAATCGCGTAAAACATTTTCAATTATAACTTATGTATACGGTAAGTCTTAATTAATTTGTATATAAATGAGCCGTATGATAAAAGCTTATATATTTTTTTTTAAACACGTGTACCTCCTTAAATCATTGTGCCTTCCGTGATCACTGCGGTCGTGTGGCGAGGATGCATTCGCGCAGCGCCCGAAAGCGCTGCTGTGATCCACGCGATTGTTCCACCACTAGCGCGTGACGCATGCCATGGATCCGAGCCAGTTCCATGAACTATTCGGCTCCCAATGGCCGCCTGACTGCAGCGTCGGACGCGTCCAGGTGAAGTGCGAAGCGAGCACTTCACATGGATCTACCAACCTCCCAGCTCCTGATAGCACAACTCCTCCGCCGACATTGTCATCCTCATCGTCACATCAGCATCAGTTGATGCACCATGGGCAGCATCATCAAGCTCAGCAGCACGCTGATGGAGTCTTTGGGTCTTCGACGGCATCGATGGCGGGGATTTTCTCGGATAAGAAGGGGCCTAATTCGATACGAGGTATTGTTGTTTCTAGCGTGATACCGGACACCGGTTTGAATAAATTGTTCGACGTATGTATTATAATACAAGTATATTGTAGTTATAACTTTAACTAATTGCGCTTAGGTTTTTTTTGTCTTAGTTGAGGCTATCAGATTGCAAAGATACGAGTATTGACAATTGTATCATGATAATTTTAGAATTGTGATTATTTGAGACGAAATGGAGTATTCCGCCGAATGCTATTCAAATATTTAAAAACCACGTAGTTATAATCTCCATGAATTTATTAATACAAAGTAAAATAGAAAAATGATACATTTGTGCATACTTTTAGTATCAAAATAATTTAATAGTTTATTTATTATAAAAATAATCTTTTTATTCGACTAGAGTCATGTTTTTATGAGTAGTGAAAAACTTTTTGAAGGTCCCGTCGGTTGAGCGACTGGCTAAAAACCGATTCCGATAAAATCCAATAGGGCATATACTGTACACATGATTTATTTTGAAACTAGCGTGGTGATTTGTCCTATTTTATTATAATATAAAATGGCTATTAACTTCGAATCTCACAAGAACCGTAGCGTATAAATAAAATATAGAATGCGATTTAGTCGCTGTATGATTCCTTCCACTAAAGACATCATCATATTTTTCTGTAAACAAATTTATTTTTACAAGTATTTGAAGAAATTATCTATGAACATATAAACATAGGTGTGGCTATTTAGTAAAAAATGGTGTTATATATCAACTAATCAGGAGACATTTTTGTTAATGCATCTCATACTCGTATTGTGATACAATCTTTTGATATGCCCAATAGACGTGTATGTGTACGTGTATTATAAATGTAGAATGTAAAATATGTACGATAAGCGAGTGTGTACTCGTAGTTTATATTAAAGATATCGTTTACATTTTGTTTTTATTTTTAGAGATACTCGTATGTATGTACAAAGCTATTTGTGTTTCCGTGTGGAAAAAAGCAAATACAGTGACCGTTATTGAAAATGATTTTTTTAAGGTATTTTCTTTTTTTGGTACTAACTAACCTTCAAGAATATATGGTTTTTTTAAAAAATATAGAAACCTTTATCTACGCCAGCATCAGATATTTGGCGTAAATCTTTTGATAAAAACATTAGGTAGTTAGTATTTTGATACCAGGAAAAGTATGGTATAATTATAAATTTTGATTAAACGCTACACATAACTTTCGCTGCATTTAATTATTTATAAGTATTCAACACTCTTTAATAAATATAACGCGGGACGAATAAATATAAAATATAGCAGAGATAATTTAATATGAAACCATGGGGGTCAAATTATTTTCGAGGCTATATCTAAATAACTTTGTATGAGTAATAAAATAAACTCACTAATTTTTCTGATGCTGCACTAATAGAGCTATGATATAAAGTTCTATTGACAGTCTAATGGTTTATAACGCACATTTTATGACGCACAGTTTATTGACACTTGGCATTTCCAATAAATGTATCAAATAAATATGAATTATGAAATAGTGAAGGACGTAAAAAAATAATTGCTTTTTGTAAAAGTAGCTGATATATTCGATATCATATGTTACTAAAAAAATGTTTTTCTGTGAAACGAAATGTATTCATATCGAACGTTTTCGTGTTAAACGATTTCTTCACTTACATTTATATATTTTTCTTATTATACTTCATATCGACCGATATGTACTTTAAAATTAGTAGCTTTCTTATTTTATATGTTTTTGGATGAAAATATACAATTAATTTTATTACAGTTTATTTCAATTTTGGCAAATAAAAATCATTATCTTGTCGCATAATATACATACATACATACGTATATTTAGCCTGATATTTCTCGGAAAACCGAAATTATTTTTCTTAGTTTGAGCAAGAAAAGATTCAATGACATAGAGTGAATACTAATTTATTAATGAAATGACACTACTATGATGCGCTTGCTTTAGAAGAACTATTTTTTGTGTTTAACGATGACGTAACTTAATATAATATATTAATTTATCTTTAAAATTTTTGCGATGAACAAATTTCAATATTTTGAACCAATAAAATGAAGTCCTTAAATAATATTAAATAACAGTTGAAGAAACTCTGTCCGTTATGTGTACGAAAGAGGTCATTGACACTTCGCGTCCTAGCGATCCGCCAGTCGGTCGCGAGTTGGACGAACTCTTAATAAATGAGCGCTACTTTAATCATTATCACACCATAAAACGATAAATTTTGCACGTTATATCAAACGAATATTTCTTAGGGCAGTATCATTACAAGATATGCTTTTGAAATGACTATAATATGTCGATTAGTATAATAAAATTCATATTTTAGTTTGAGTAGCACTCACGTGTTTAATATAATTCCCGCGTGGTGCGTGCGATTCCCACTGGATTTATGAATGTAGTGGTTATTGATAATTTTTGTTCATACTAACACAATCGTAAAAATTGTACAGAGCGTAAGAAAATAATTAAGCACAAATTGAGTGCAATTAATTTAAATCTCTATGCGATATTAAATATTGTAGGTGGTTTTGTAGCGTATCGGTCTCTTATAAGGTAGCTCTAAAGATTATATTTTTGAAAAAACTAAAAGTGAAATTTAAAATAACCTAATTTAGAACCTGCTTATATATTTTTAATCGGACGTAAAGCCCATGGCACACATCCAACGGATTTGATTAATTAGCTGTCAGTTTACGTTTAAGTATGTTAAGAAAATCTTTGCATTGTTTAAATTCATATGTTCAGTATCGGAGAGGTAACAGGCAAAATAATGTAAAAACATAACTATTCGTCGTGAACGGTATCACTATTTACCGAAAACTCGGATATTTGTTGATTGTTTGTAAAAACCTTCTTGTTTCAAGTTCGGCGAAGATACACAGCAACGAAGAACTTTAAAGACTGATAATAATAAAAAGGCTTGAGAAAAGTCTTCACCAACTTAAGCTGATGATGGCGAAGATACCGTATACTGACTATCTTCAAATTTTGTACAATTCGCTACTTCGTATATATCTAGTACAGTATTTTAAATTTAGATAAATAAATTAAGCTTGGGGGTCGTCCATAAACCACGTAATAATTTTTCAATAATTCTCCCTCCTCTAAAAGTATTACGTAACTTTCCACATTAAATAGGAATGAAATTTCAATCAACTTCCTATGCAGTTTTTGAGAGGGAAAAGTATTACGTAACAGTAACAATGAACCCATCCTCCCCCTTGTAACGCCATGTAGACGTTGGTGGTCACCTCTCCCTCCCCCTTAAAAGCGTTATGTGGTTTATAGACTACCCTTAGATGTCAATAACGGATATGTCAATCTCACTCAGAACCTTGTCAAATGGAGCTACAAGAAATTAATACAATACAAAATGAAGGAGAAGAACCCGATAATGACCTTATTGTTAAGGTTTTGACAATCATGAAAATGAACGAACTTTTATGCATTTTGACAATTTTTTTACCATTATGGAAGAGCGTGATCTCAGTTGAGAGCGTATGTACAAAGAGCAATAGAAAAAGACAGCGTTTTATAGAACTCTATATCAAGAAGAAAAAAAAACTACATTTCCATACACACTTTACAATTACAGATTATTAAAACATAAAAAATTGACAAATAATTCTTAAATTATTTTTTCGGTTCCTCTACTTTCGTATACATTTCAGGAACCAATTATGTAGCTACGACAGTCGAAGACCGCCTGTATGCGAAATTAATAGTTTTGAGTACGAGAAAAATTGCCATTAAAGCCATGTGTTTAATTTGGTTATTATAATATTTTGTTTCTAAAAGTGTGCCAAAATTTCTCAGCCACAATATCAACATTTTGTGTTTGTATTTTGCCGTATATTTTCAGTTTCGTTGGCGATCGAATTAGCGTATGCGTGTAATATCGTTTGCTAGTGTGCATTGCACGTGAGTCATGTCTCTATTGTTACGGGAAATATACGCGAAAGTTACTGGACCGCGTTTTACACTCGCACGTGTGACTCGGCCTATTAATTGTCAATTTCAATTATTTGCTTGACTAATTTTTTCTTCTTCTCTGAAATGGTGTTATGGCATTTGCTTTCATTTTAGCAAAAGTTTATGTATCTCGTGATATACATAAGATCATTTTTTTAATACCACTTATGTTCTTATGATTTCCTGACCTTGATCCACCTTGAAAATAACTTAGCGCACATAATTTTTATAAGTATTTGGTAATTTTTTGTGCCGTTAAGGTTTAATTAGGTTTGAACAGCGCGTGACACGTGTATTTTATAAATCAATGATGACAGCTTTATTTTTTCATGACAGTATCTTGAGCCTTCAGGTTTATGGCTGATTGTATAACCGCTACCTTATTTTTTTATGGCCGTTCTCTCTTCCTTTCCCACTATAATTATTTACACTCGGTTTTGATGAGCACCTTTTGATTTTCTCTGATTATCATCTGGTCCGAGAACAGTCCAAGTTTTATACCCGCCACGTCTGCAAACGTGGACTGCTCTATAACGGCCTGGGTTTGTATGTTCCGAGTTCAGGACATTCAAGTTAAGTACTCCGTCAGGTCTAAATGTTGCTAATATTGCTATGGCACACTAACACAACTGATCTATGGGTAATACTAATACACAAGAATCGTGCCATAGCGTGTTTGTTTTCTTCGCGTGCGTTATTCGGAAAGTACTTTGCGTAGCATGTCCATGCTCCATCGTACTGCATTATGTAACTACAGCTATATAAATCCTTTTTTGCATTTGAATTCAATAACGTATATGGTTATACAGTTGTGCGCTAATGTGATGAATTACTGCCATACGAGTATGTCACAGATGAAAGGGCTATAATACTTACGTCGAAAATGTAAAAATGTCTACATACGAGTGTATTGACAATAATGTTGATTTTTACTCAGGGTTCGTATAGAAATATGATTAAACATAATAATTTCTCGGGCATACTCGTCAATTTTTCTTCTACTTTTTTATGGTTCTACTTCATCACAGAAGTTGAAAGCTACCGCGTTGATTTCGATTACTAATACTTTCATTGACAACATATGTACAAATTAGGACAATAAAACGTGGAAACGAAGAAATCACATGCAAGGAAATATAATATAATCAAATCAAATATTATTGGATGTTTTTGAATTCAAGAAACTTGACAAAGTGAGCTTAATATTATTTATTCTAAGTATTTAAAAAAATTACATATATGCAAACCACACTTAGATTGAAACTTAGAGGACACAAGAAAATCTGTCGTTATTCAGCTTATGGTTAGTATTGGCAGGGTACGTTGCGTTATTTATGCTTGACAGATCCACTTTGCTTTATGTCATTTCCAAGTCTTAGGCCCATGTTATCGGAATTAGCGGTCCTAATTTCCTTATTTAGTTGCAAAAATAAGAAATGGAATTTATTATCGTATGTTTTATTATTATTTTTTTTTAAAAAGTGCACATATGGTCCACGTATCATGGCATATTTATTGCATAACTGAATTTATTACAATAATAAATAATTTAAACGTTACATATTGTTTGACATTAAATTTGTAAGATGCGGCGCACGTGTGCCTACAACCCGTGACGTACACTAATCCGTGACGTCACAGCGGCGATTGCGCTGGTGATGTCACGCAAACTGTGCGCCGATGACAATAATTTGTACTACTAGAATGCTTTGTAGGGATCGTTTTAAATTAAAATTATTGTTCGCCCCGTTTCAAATACTGTGAACGCGAAGTGCATTGATGCAGGTCAGTGCATTCGAATAATGCTAGAGCGAGGAATGTTGAAAGTTGACGACATTATTTCATTTTAGTTGTAAGAGTATTTAATAAGGCCGGTCATAATGATAATGATTCCGTATTTAGCGAAACCGGGCTGAAGTATTTGAATAATTTGGAATCAATTAATTATGAATGATTTATTTTTCATGACGTATAAACAAGGCATAGTACTCCTTTGAGTTTGACGAAGTATGTTACGATGATACAATTTATCAATACTCACATTGTTATTTTTACAATATAAAGCACCAAATGTATCCAAACAACTATAATGATGTTCGACATACTCGTATATGGGTTGACCATTCTGCGAAAAAGCTATATATTTGCTGTTACATATAAAACACTATTTTCTCTCAATCTGAAACAGAATGAATTTCTATAAACATTTTATAACTTTCCTGTTTAACTGAAATTGTAAAAGAACTACCATTGATGTATTTAATTTAATAGGTTAAAAGTTTTTCGCGACACAATTCTTGATTTTCAATTTTATCGGCGCATGAACCGTTTGATGTAACAGAGTTATGCGCTGTTCTTGTGGCACGCGTGCCGATGGCTATTTTTAATTTATTTA
Source organism: Rhyacophila sp. 25_7 (assembly GCA_036584705.1). Taxonomy (NCBI): domain Eukaryota; kingdom Metazoa; phylum Arthropoda; class Insecta; order Trichoptera; family Rhyacophilidae; genus Rhyacophila; species Rhyacophila sp. 25_7. Next base: position 13,962 of record JAPMAE010003538.1, read on the forward strand.
ATGTAGCAAAAAAAATATTTTATTACATACTCGATTCTCTGATACTTTTTCTGTTTTCATCCACATATCACAATTCTACTCAATTTATTATTTGGCACGCGATATAGTGATTGAGCTATAAGCGGATTATAACAATCGAGAAATCTTTTCACTAGTTGCTCCAGTGTATTTTCTGTGATTTTGAAAATTGCGAATTCATCGATTTGTTGACCTGAAAATTAGGTGACCCTGATTATATTTTTTTCCCCACCAAAGTACCCGTCAGTATTTGCCCTGATTATATTGCGAGTATTTGGTGGTCTCCAAGAAATAATAATGAGTGACAATAATTGTTGTATATATTGGCACTATAATCCATTCATGTAATGGCCGACTGTAAAATCATCTTCTAGGCTTCTTCCTTTCAGTTGTTAACGATCAGGTTTTCTGTATCTTTCGTGATGTTATTTACCCACCTCTTACGGGGATGGCCCTGGAACCGAGTTGGATCTGGAGTTCATTTAAATACTTTTTTTATCTTTGAAGCCTAGATGAGGGTTCTAGATCCTTCGTACCTGACAATGTTATCTGTTCAGCTCGATTATGCTCTGTCTGAAGATATTCATTTTAGAAAAGTATTACTCAAAGAACCCAGCATTGTAATACGGATGCAAAATTATTGTTTTACTATTATAAGTATTCCCAGGAGTATCGTACTGTCTTAATATCTGTATCGCTTTTTTTTACTTCTTCATCAGACTCTAAGTTTTATATCCATACAGAATTATTTCTCGATTTGTTATTAACTCGAAATTTAGTTATCTCCGATAAGATTTGGGACTTCAATAGACTCTTCAGCAAGCGTTTAATGTTTGTATATGTATGAGATGGAATTCTTAGTAGAAATATATTTTCGATATTTCGCTTTTACGTATTGCATTTAAGAGCTACTTATCAAATATTTTAAACCTGTATGCATGTTTGTCGTAAATCATATTCATTTTATTTAGAATTGACACTCAGTCGAAAGCCGGTCGTAGTTCGAGAAGTTATCGAACTACCATATAAATAGCAGCGACTAAAAGTACTGGTAACACACTTTGTGTTTGATTACCAGTTGGGGAAATGTTTGCTGACATTAACATCGGATGGAATATCAAAACTATATACACTCGGGCCTCGTATAACACGGTTATATGATTCCACAAAAACATGGTGTAATACAAATCCGTGTTATGCAAGGTTTGAAGTTCATACAAAATTAGGGGTT
>JAPMAE010003540.1:4046-15209 GCA_036584705.1 Rhyacophila sp. 25_7
GGGCAGAGGGCTTCGGGTGAAGGTCGGAGTACAGCTAACGCATCGATATGTTCTCCATTTCAAATATGATTGTTAAAATATTTATATATATATCGATAAAATACTCGTAAAAAACTGTGAAAAACTAAACAAATTTTGTTTGGCGTCAGTCGAATAATGGCTGTCAAATGTCGCATGAATCGCAAAGAATGCGTAATTATATTACAATCTTTATCTAACCAATAATAAATGTAGTGCTGTTTCAATGTTATGTGTATTTTTCTTACTGACGTTCTTACTAAATTGAGTTTGGAAAGTATGTAGATTTTGCTAAAAAAAATATTTTTATTGAGAATACATTCCACAAAAATACTTTTCAATTTTATTTTAAAGTAAAAGTGTTTTAGCTACAAATAAGTGGAATTTTAAAATCACATACAGCCTAATTAGACGAGACAATAACCATTGAAGCCTCTCGGTAACGCTCCGTCGCATCGAGCTAACCCCGAGCGTAATGGAGTTTGCGTGGAGCGGGAGACTGATATTTATAAGTAGACTTTCATTTTTATATTTATTTCGTATGCGGTCGGTCCAGTCGAAAAGAAGCCACGGATAAATAAAGAGAAGCAGTCGGCGTGGCGAAGTAATGTTTGCGTAACGAGCAAAAATTATTCTTGAAGTTTCACAAAAGGTCATATTGTTGTTGCAGATAATGGATTATGTGAAAGTAGTCATTCGCGACACGGTTTCGAGTAGAAAGTCCATTCGTGACCTTTCTCAGTGCTATCGATGAATAGATTTATAATTCAAATTTACATTCAGGTCGAACGACAGTAACGGGAGAAACGGACTGAAAACCAATCCGAGCGAATTCCGAAGCAGAAGTCAGTCGTGGAGCAGTAAGCCGTCCGACGCGGAAGACTGCCGGAATCCTGAAGAGGTGACCGGAGTCGATATCAAACCTCTGGTGGCCATACACGAAAGATGGATTCGGGAAGCCAGGCAGAAGTCGGGCCGTTCGCACTCTCTTCCTGACGCTTACAGGTCAGTCGGCGTCTCCGCTTTAAGCTATTGAATTTTAAAAAAATATGTCGAAATAAGTCACATGTAATCATGGTGCGAATGTGTTTATCAATTGTGAGTGAAATAATATGAAATAATCTTATATTATAGCAATATATAATGATAAACACTTTTATTATTTTCAACATAGTGGTGCTCAGAAATTATGCTGGTCAATAAGTTCATTTGTGATGCGCAAATGGTGCCATTCTATTGTAGATGTGTAAAGATGCATTTTAATTCATTCAGGATTGAGAGGTGCTTTATAAAATCACTAATTGCGCCATGAGTAAATCTACATACATACACATATCAGACGTCAGCAGGTAATTTTAAAGTGGTCAAATCCAAAAAAATATTTTTTTTGGATTTGACCACTTTTGAAAATTACATCCTGGTATGAGGTTATGAGGTAGGCGCCTTATATTAACACTTACTCTTTTCCATCGTTATCATATGTATTTCTCCATATCTTTTTGTGTACATATCGTCAATATAGTTATGAACTAGATTGATTCAAAAGCTTATGCAGATTTCACCACTATTTCAGAGGCTCCCCGCATGCGATAAAGCCCGCATCGCACCGGGTGGATTCTGTTCTCAACGCTGAAAGAGTGACTCCATCTCAGTCGTTTATTCCTGCCAAAAAGAAGATGTCGAGTCTTCTGCCGGGGAATCGCAAGACTCCAAAGAAACGTATGAATTAATTCAAATTCAGCGAGAATATCTTCTGTGTGCTTAAATCTCTTTAATAAACCGTCGTTAATATTTTTGTGACAATATTTTCAGAACCCTTTTCACCGGAGACTCCGTCAGCAGGACGAGCGGCGATCGCGAGAAGTCAGATTTCGAATTTCAGACCGTCAGACTACTTCGAAAACTCTCTGTGGAGGAAGGAGAAAGATAAATGGTCTCACTATCTCTTTTGTAAAATAGTGTTCGGTGCAGATTATCGTTGTATTCTTGTTTGCTGTTGTTGAATTCTATCAGCCGACGGGTAAATCATTTATTGTAACAGTATGTCCGCCTTCAGATGTTATACTTTATAAAAATATATTTCGACGAATGTTTCGACTCTTGAGTACGCTCGTGTCCTCACAAAGAAGATGCTAGGATTTAAGTTACAATATATTTGTTTTCTAATCATACTTTGCCAGTCAACCTTCATCGGTCTCTCGGGCTCTGTTGTGAAACTTTCTATTATTTATAGTCTGTGAAGTATCGAGTCATGATATTGAGATGATGCCATTTTCTTTAGGATGTATTTCTTATTCGACTATTTTTTTCAACTTCAGTATCTCATTTATGAAAACCGAGGGAGATCCGCAATGCAGTAGTACACCATACAGGCATAGAACTGAAAAAAAAGACGACTGTCAATTTTCTTCATCGCTGAACAGCGCGAACGGGTCGACGAACACGGAAACATTCCAAGAATTATGTACCAGAATAATAGAGCAATTTAAGAATGGCCATATCGACTCGATCGGCTCTGCCGTCGCTCCGATATCTGTTTTACCATCGGAAACACTAAAAAATAATGACACTAATAAAACATTTATCAGAGACAAAAGCATTAGAAATGTCAAAATATCAGATCCGATCATCAATGAATTGACAGAAGTGTTTCAGAGAATTGAGAAATCCAATTTGATGAAAGACAACGATCGAATTGTGGAAGAAAAAAATAAAATTAACTCCGCGAGTGAAATCAGATCGGCGATCGACGACTCTCCGTTGGATGTTTCCGGTGTCAGTAAAAAGACTACCGTCGACACTCGTAAGCCGCTCAACGGATTGTCGTTGTCTGAGAGTGAGAAAAACTTTTATTTGAGCTCTTTCAACAAGAATATCGATGACACGAATGACGATTGTTCGAAAATCGGTTGTAGAGATTTTCGCACCGTCGATCCCGAGGAGGACTATTCGTCTCTGCCTTACAGCGTCAACGGTGACGATGCTGTGCATAAATCGCTCAAGAGATGTCAGGCCTTTTCCACTTTGCAGGTATATTTTATTTGTTTCAATTAAAGTAATCAAATTCCATTGCGATCTGTCTACTGCAGGGTAGACGAATTTTCAAAATGAATTAGTGCAAATATCATGTGAAGTGATGGCATAATGATTATAAAAATAAAATTAATCGAGACTGGATTGCGTGTGAAAAATCAAATATTTTTCCTCCTGTTCACTCTTTGACAGATTATTAATTGATTATTTTTACATTTGATCACCTCATATCTTCAATTTTGTCAATCAGCGTGAACTCGAATCTTTCAGTACAATTTTTTGATTTTCCCATCTGTTATCATACATATAAGTTTAAGTAAGGCTGCTCGGCGGCAGCTGTCCGCTGGACACATTGTCCGGTTATGAGTTTTTCAATGAAATTATTTTAAAATCTGTCCATCGTTTGTTTCAATTGCCAGGACATGAACTCGAGTGTTCATGCTAATAAATAATAACCATTAAGAAAATCTTCACAATCACAGAGACCTAATGTCCTCTGTCTCGGTATTCGATAAAAAGATTAGAATCATGGATATGATAAGTAATTTTACAATGCTTATAATTGAAATTAATCCAGAAACGAGACTCCCGTTTATGATAGATCGTGTCTCATTCTCTGACAGCTGATGAGAAAGTGAGAGCAATGTCGGTCGCAGTTTGCTATCTTGGACTGATTCACAGAAACCGAGATATAAAAAATACACGTACGATGGCTAAGATGAACTGAGTGAAGTTATTTTGGGATTTTTCTATCCGTGCATTGGATGGTTAAAAGCTTTCATTTCAGTGAGGATATAAATTGTTTGAGTCATAATTATTTATTGCACTGCTAGGATGCGCGCAGCACTGAAGACATGTACATAGACGACGAGCTGTCGGCGCACATAGATATGCAAGCGCTCGGTGACAACATGCAACTCATCCCTCTCCGTGGCAGCCTTCACGAAGCCCTCTGTGACAGAGAACGCGACTGTTGTCTGGTGAAGATTCAAGAAGAAGCCCGCTGCGACCGAGTTTTTATCTTTTGTGACAACTCGAACCAAAATATTACTCAAAATCTTCGCAATCTCGGAGAATCCGTTTCCTCGGATGATGAAATAGATCACGCGAATAATGTAAAACATATTTATTCAAATTTAAATATCGAAACTCCGCCCAGCGTTGAACTCGTCGAAACGCAACAGCAGAGCGTCGTCTTGGACGTCATTGAAGAAAAATCTGATGAAGAGGAGGGCCAAAAAGATTTCGCTCTCGACGAAGATCCCGCGGACAGTATGAAGAGCATCCGGGACTTGATTCATTTGTACGAAGAAGAGACTCTCAGGAACTCCACTGTGGAAAATAAGTTTAACACTTATCAGAAGCCGTCCGATGATCCGTCCCGAGGCGAGATCAGTATTTTTATTCTGGACGACGGAGAGGATTTTCAATATCGATCGGAGCGGCAATCGGTGAAGAATGACAATGTCGTCATCAACAGTAGCATGATCGATGATATCATTCACGTATGACCGTGACCCTCAGATGTGTGACACATTATTGAGTGAGTATTCTAATTTCATTATATTTTCCTTAAATCAAGTGAGCGTGACGACTTGAACCTTATTTTTGTACTAGTTCTCTGTTTCATGCAACACGGATTTTTTTTTGCATATTTATTGAAATGTTTTCATTCTGAATCATAACTAGATGAATGAACAGATGGAAATTATGATTCGCTGCTCTCGCCCGAATCAATTGTGAATTTTGTTTCCATATAGTTGGCATGTCGACGAGTAATAGACCACATTTTTGCATGGATTTGATTTAATCATTCATTCATCACCTTCATTATTCCTGTTGTAAGTCTGTCCTACGTTATGTGAAGTAATATACTTTTTCGAATACGCCAGATATTTTCAATCGGCTTTAATTCACAGTGATAAGGTGGCGAACGAAGCATTTGTATATCATATTGCCAAAATATTTCATCGATCTTATGAGAATTTAAATTTTCCTCTTAAAAACACATATACCGTTGTAATAGATTCACGAGTCTAAAATAATTGTAAAATACAGTCATATAGAAATATATTATTGAATGTAATAATCCTAATTAAAACCAAGTTTCAACGGGCACTTTTTTTTCTCTCTCTTCAATGAAGTGTCGGACATCTTATTTTTGTTATTCCTGTACTAACACATTGGAGCGATAAAAACACGTCAAATTACTTAGAATACTTTCGTTTCTCTTCGCGCTTTCACACCTATTTTATTTATAAAATTAATTTTCTACCATGATTTGAAAATTTTTATCCGTCGTCCGTTCGGTTCGTCTTTTCATTTTGCGTAACAATAAAACTATCCCTCGGTATATTAGATTTTAATTTTAGTTTATCAGTTCCCGTCGTTCCGTTAATATTATTCTTTTTATCTTTTTATCTTTTGCATATTATGTTTCAGGTTCCCGCCTCTGATGTTTAAAGAGACTTCATTCCGGTTTAAGCGCCTTCGTTCGACTTCTTCGCATATTTAGTGTTTGTTTAAACTGATATTCTCGTACTTACTCGTACATACATACTTAATAATTCTTCACATTTTTCTTTTGTAATTCTACCGATTTCAGACAGAGATGTTATAAAAACAAATAAAAAGTAATTTAATCAATAAAGTGTCCGCTTTTAAAAAACATAAGTGTTACAGGATTTAATAGAGAGCGTGAGATCGATCCGCTTTCATGTCCATCCTCAGTTGAAAGTTGTAAAAATTTCACAAGAATTCGACCTCTTACATCATTCGCTCAATCTTACAATCTGCCATTCTGACAAAAATAATTCAATTATTGGCTGAACATTTTCTGAAATATATATGTATATATTTCGTACTACACAAAATTTCATCTGTTGAACAATTCAATCACAGTAAGGGGAAAAAATTCACACAGATTAAACTCAAATTCATTCGCCCGCATGGAGATGTTAACTTGCCACCGAAAATTAACCTTCCGCATCTGCAGGTCGTGCGGATGCAAACTCGAATAGGCCTCCTCGCGCAACAGCAAAAACACTGCAAGCATCTTGATACATCTTCGACGATTCGACGGGTGGAGCTATGAGTTTTCCTCACATTGCTTAGATGAATTTTAGTATCACCGCTGAAAGGTTATCGATAGGACCCTCGTAAAAAACATCCGACTGCCAGTGAATTTAAACGTGGGTCATTAAAAATGAATTCATTTTGGGCTTGTTTTCCAACACCAACTGTAAGTGAGATAAGACAGCAGTGGAGAATTAATAATGTCTTCAAACATATGAAGTGGTCCGTCAGTGAGCGCGACGAAGCGGCCGCCGCTTGTCTATTCACTCATGGAAACATGCTGTAAGAGTAGGTAGACTACCGAGATTATCATTCGATTCAAACTCGCCCTCTTGATATTTTATTTTTAGAAAATTTCGATGTGATATAATATATATTATTTATGCACATCGAATGCACGCGGAGTTAAAATGCATAGGTGAAAATATTTTGCATTAAATGCTTTGAAAAAGATTATTGTAGAATTACTTGTTTCAAAACTCAAGTCAGGTAAATAGTATAGGCTGAATTGCTATAAAAAGCGCTTTAAACAGATTAAAGAGAATACAAACTTATATTTATTTTATTTTCATACTTGAAGAACGAGCGAAAACGCAACGGTGTCAATTTTGTTTTCGCCGGCACTGAAGGGTGAAGCGTGACGGAGGCTTAAAATATAATATTATGAATCATTTTCCTAACGACAGATGATTTTACTCTCAGTACTATTTATTTAAATATCTTCATATATTTATAAAACGTGCTCATAAAATAGGTTAACCGTAGAACTGTAAAAACAATTGCCTCAAAGCTGAACTGCGAAGCGACACTTCTTTCTATTGTTACTGTATCATGAAATCCTGATCGATCTTGATTTTCAGAAACGATTAGAGGATGCATTTATGGATTCACCGAATCGATTTACTCTCGACAATCCGGCACTCGACTGCGAAATAAATTCAGTTGATAAATATAAATTGTAATCCCGATCAGCCGTCGGTCCACCTTTAACACGGATATATTTGACTACACCCAAAAGTCATATCTCACATCGTAGAGGGAGAATTTAATTTTTAGACATAGTGCCTCCAAAATATTACTCACCTCACTTGCAGTCTCGGTACAATATTTATTGTTACCTATGTCATAAGGATATATTATCGCAGCACTCCCTAGGGAAGTAATTAAGTAATTCAACAAACTTATACGACTATAGGAATACTGACATATCCCGAGTCTCACTCGCCGAAGGGAAACATTCAATCTGGGATTTCTATGTGATAGATTAATTTATATTATAAGTAATTAATTCACTTCGAATGTTACATATTGATATAGGAGTATTTATTATTTATAAAAGTAATTTCATACGATGCCTTTAATATTATAAAATTGATATTGTAAGCTTTGTGAGAATGTACACTGTGTGGTTGACTTTGTGATACTTTCAATAAAGAGTTTTGTAATAATATTTTTGGCTTCGATTTGTTGTCACATCGGATAGTTTTCAATATAACCTGGCAATTCCTTCCCTCTCTCGAAATCCTTAACATCGTGCAGAATGTTATGTTCTTTTATGATCGCATCTATGATTAAACACATTAAACACAGTCGATTCCGCTTAATTGACCTACCGGTAATGGGGCCAGCCGCTTATTTGGGCCAAATCTTTAGAAATGAAAACTAAAGTATTAAACTAATGCATAATTTAAACGTTTAATTGGGGTAACATTCCGCTTAATAGAGACATCGACAGACGTTTGGCTGTTGTTCACTTGCACGTCAGATAAACACGAGTGAGTTCGGCTAACTGCCTGGCATGCATGAACATAATAAAATGTATATAAAATGACTGAGAATTTTATTAGCGTGACATGTCAAGCTGGATTGCCCGCATTCGATTGATTATAACTTTTTTAATAACACGGCAATAACTCTAATACTCGGGAAACAACTCTACTTCGTCGGGCATTGACGAATGGCCATATTGAAAATTGAATTTTCGGAGGTGGGCAATCCAGCCAGGTTGACGCACATATTTTTTCTTCACATTTTACAATTTTTATATTTTCTTCAATACTTTATTGATATAATATGTACGTACAAACGTATTAACTTTATGAGAAATTCGATTAATAGGGGCAGCAGCTTAATGGGGCCAAAATTCCTATTCTCGCCGTGTCCCCATTAAACGGAATCGACTGTATGGATAAAAAATCATTCGTAAATATTAAGGCTTCAGATATTTACACTCGTCTAAAAAAATGCAAACGTAATCCATGAACACATTTAATGTTAGAGTTACATTTACATGACATGCTTTTTTCTGTCGTCACATAACCTAGAATATAATTATTGGTTAAGAACAGAATCAAAATACAAAAATAAATGTCGGTCAGTGAGGAACATCATGAAATTTAAAACATAACTAAACGTCAAAGGTGAAATTTACATTCTTTCTCGGGTAAGTTCTCACACCCCACAGGTAAACGATCGAGGGTCAGTTTTCTTTTTAATTAGGCGGCGAATAATTAAATTTTAGTTAAAAAGCTGAATCATGTCCGCGAGAGAAACTGGATATCTTTCTGTGCGACAACATTGAATATTAATTTCTTTGAATACATTCTCTATATTCTAAAATAACTCGTGCTAACATCAAGCTGCATTTTATATCATAGAAATATGTTTTATTAACATTAAAACAATATAATTCATCATTTTACTCGCAATCGCTTAATCTCATACAGTTTTTTTTTCATATAAGCTGTAATGATATCGCGTAGAGCGGAATATTATTCGCGATTACTCCTTTAATTGGCAAACATTTATATAGCGTTAAATATTTTCATGGTTGGCCACGTTTAATTTGCTGTACGCGTTCACTGTATGTACATATTATGCTACGATTGTGTCAGTTTTTTTATTGTACCGCTTCATCGTTCATCCCGATCCCCGGCAATTATCGATCAATATATACGAGTATGTATGCATGCTGATCGATTTGAACGTTTTTTTGCGTCGGGTCTATGTTCTAAGACCTTAGTTTACATTCGTGCTGCGAATGACAGCAAAGTATGAGTAAGCGCCCTTCATTATCTGCAAATAAAATAATATATTATACATACCTAGTATATTATACAACGACAATCTTTAACAAAGTGATTACTTGGTATTACCCATTTATTTAGATAGTCTCTAAATGTGACATATTTTGGGGTTTTTATGAATGAAGAAATCATAATCAGAACTAAAACGACCAAATATATATTTTTAAATGATAAAACAAGTTTACTCAAGTCGTCAAACGACTAGAATCATCCGACGGAAGATGTTACAATAATATGACTTACATTATCGACATAAAACAGTGAAAACTCTCTCAAGTCGGCATAATTTGAATACTCGACACGTCATTGATCAGAAACATTAAAATCAGGCCAAGCCGCCAGGGTCCATAGAATTGGTGGTCTAATAAGACTCGAGATATACCGAGAGCGACTTGGAAAATGGAAAATCAAATTTTAAATAACCATGGAAAGTGGCGCGACGGACCGAGTTATAAAACCACAAGGTCGACCGGCGGCGAACCGCAAAAATATGCAGCAGATTCTCATTCGTCTACCGTAGATGAAAACTGAAATAATAATAATAATGCAATGTACTCGTACCGCAACGAATGTAGAATTTGAAATGGCAGCGAACTTTCCGGCGGTCGCTTCGACAGGCTTTTGAGCTCGCATTATGAGAACCATCAAAAGTTGCTTAAATTTCTTGTCCGTCGTGTACCATTCGCAGTTATAAGCGCTGTCGGCCACGCCCGTCGCCTGTTCAAACATATTCAATGAACGTTAAATTAATAGAGTTCGGATGTTACAACTGCATCGAAATAAATTAACCGCAATCTGATGATTCATTGAATCCTCCTGTACTTTGCTTAGTGTTGAGATTTTACAATTACATAGGTTTCAGATGCGCTCCAAATACTCGATAGTCGTCTGCGTACTCGCGTGTGGCTGGCAAATTCTTTATTCTTTTTTATTCTATTAGATTCTCAGTCGGTAACTTATGGCATCGTATAAGACATGTGGCGACTTCTTAAAACGTTCACCTCGTTTGGCTGTTTTCTTTTCTAGAAAACATTAATATTTTAATTTGGCCACGATTAGTTTTTTTAATAGGTCACTTTGTATGATTTCCAGAAAACCGTCACTTTAGTTGGCTGCGACTCTTTCTTTTTTTTCTTTTTAGAAACAATTTTGTATCAAATGTGGCACTTCAGCCCAGATCGGTTACCGCTTTAAATTTTCTGAAGTAAATTATAGAAAAATAATACATTATAATCGATTTCGTGATGAGTGTATTGGAAAGTGTGCAATTCTTAAATATTGTTTCCCAATTTGCCCGGTTTAGACATTAATGCGGATACTACTGATTGAAACTTATGTACTAGTATCATTCGTTTTACCATTCTTATAGTTTTGCACTATTCCTATTTACACCGTCGATGCACCTACTGGTAACCAATCTACCGTGTAAAACGAGGAACACCTGCGTAATGTTTTCGTACCAATATTTTAATTATGATACGAGCTTTTTTCATTATTAATTTGCTCATCTTAATTCCTGCAGAACAATTGTTTAAAATTAATCTGTCCTGGAGTGAGTTTGTAATTAGGGTTGCACAATTTGGTGAAAGTTTTTTCATAATCTAGCTTTAAATTTTGAATTTTATTAAAATTATGAAATACTATTGTTCCATAACGTTTATTTGATGCATTCATAATACATACATACGAGTATTTTATTGCTTGGTAGTTGACATACAAATACGTCTATACTTCGTCAAATCGATTTTTGAGCGGACACATATGCGCGTCCATACTTTGGACGAGTGAATAATGAAATATAATATTATTCACGCGTGGGATGGAGGGGTTCGGAGGGATTCTCGCGGCCCCTTGTTAAATTTTACTCGAGCCGGCCAGACCTTTGTTATATTAACCTTTTCTGTGCCAGACACAATGCTACAATCTGACAAGCCTACATTTTAAACCAAAA
>JAPMAE010003542.1:0-10773 GCA_036584705.1 Rhyacophila sp. 25_7
TGAAGTATCATATATAATAACGATGTATATCTTTGTTTGAATAAAATTATTTTATGACTACTTTTTTCAGCATATAACACATTGTTGTATTTTATATTGATAAATATGGGAAAATCGTTTCGCTTAACGAGTGTTTCACATTACGAGTTTGATTCTGGAACGGATTATGCTCGTTAAGCGAGGTTTCACTGTACTTAATTCGATCAACAAATTAATCTTTAGTCGATCTAATGTGTGCCAGTAATAAAATATTCAATGTCGACTTAATAGGTAGTCACATTTTAATATTACAGAAAAATTATAAGGAATATGGCTGAGCTTGTTTTACCAGATGATAGAGCGTGTGAAAATATACCAAACTGAATTATTAGGTCAAATGATTATTTTTTGACATAACGCTATTTGCCAGTATACAGACGATATTATCAGTAAGCATTAAAACTTGAAATAACTCTGATATCACAATAAATCTGAGGCATTATCATATCGTGAATATCCTAAGATCGACTTCTTATAATCTTGTTTCAATTTCACTGCAGTGTAAAAATAAATGAAAAAAGCCTTTAATATTAATTAATACATTATTCCGTTTACCGAGTTTTTGTCGAATGTAAAACATTTTTTGTAATCTGTAAGTCACACAATATAAATTATGTGATATGAAAAAGTCACGTGAGATTGATCATGATTAATATTAAAACGTCATAGAAATTAGTTTATTAAGGAATATAAAATATAAATAGTAAATTATTATCTTTCAAAATCTTAATGCAATCTCATTTTATTTGAATAAATATTCAATAATTGTCATGACTTATTGAATATCGACTGTGTTTAGGCAAAAGGGATTATCCCTCACAGAATTTTTTTTATAGGACGCACAAAAAACGTTTTTTATGATTTTTAGTCAAAGTCACATTAACATAAACTTGAAGTGCATGATGATCAATAAATTGGTGTTTTGTCTTCTTGATCTGATAATTAAAAAAGTTATTAAAAGTGAAAATTAATGCTTTTTTCGTTTTCACACATATTAGGTCGTTCTTTTTTTCAAAATCTAAGTTGAATTTCGATAATAATTCGGAATTTTCAGCTTAATTCCTTTTGACAGATCGTGTATTTAATTATGTACATTGTGATTCTTAAATAAAAACACTTTTAAAAATACTGGGGGTTAAGCTCTTTTGCCTAAACAGGAATGATAATGTGCAATAGACATGTTTGAAATATCTCTTCTAGTTGTTTTTAGAATGTTACAAATATTATTTTTATATAAATATCTTATAAAGTCTATTTCTGTAAAGCTGATTTAACATTGAAAAACTTAAGTGTTTCATAGTACTTTATTTAGTACTTTGCATTTAATAAATATATTAATAAATATACTTAAAAAATACACAGATGCCAGTTTAAAATTTCAAGAAACGAGTTAATGATGACGACTTACACTTAGCAATCACATTTATCAGTGGTAAAAATGAAAATCCCCCTACAGAATCAAGAAATTTCAAAATGTATGAGAGTGAAATAATCGTCACCCATAACTAGGGTTGTCAACTCTGTCACGCTGCGATAACGGACACTTTGCGCCAAAATAAAGAACGCTTTTTTACCAAGTATATTATTTTTAATAATTCCTCCAGATTTACATAATCGCATGGTTTTTTTCTTGTCTGTTCCATAATTTATGTATGACTAAAACAGCATAAAAAATGTGAGATGCATTGTGCACAAGAAGTATGAGTATAATAATTATTTTTTTAACAAAAATATAGTTATTTAAAAGAGAGAATATTATTTAGTAATAACTTTGAAACAAACACGACAAATGAAAATCATGAACGTTCTACGCAAAGACCGAGAAGAAAGATGAAGAAACAATTGCTAATTATACAAAATTACAATGGTAAATGTCATCATTTGGCCGCAAAAAAGTTTTAATTTCGAAATACATTTGTTATTTTTTCTAAATTAAAAAAAACAAAGACAGGAAATCTATTTAAAGCACTGTCTTTTCCGATAAACGACGGACGACAACCCTACTCATAACATTTTTAAAAAGTTTCCCAGCTCTCCTGATCATGGCACAATATAAGTCTTGCATCCGTATGCTTTTTATGTACTCATATAATTATGTTTTAATTGATTATTGTAGTTTTATTTATTAAATGTAGTCTTTATGATATATAACATCGACAACAGTATGTAGATATCTTCGTCTTTTTGTGTTTATTTAACCAAAATTGTTATCAAGTTAGGAAGTGTACATACTTGTTTCTATTTTTTTTAATATCACACTAACTATTTTATATTTATATTTTTAGTAATATTTATTTATTCGTTTAAATTGTAAATATTTAATCAAATCATACGTCACAATACAGGTATTGATTAGGAATTAGTAAAAATCATTTACATAGATCCACTATGTATATGTCAAACAATACTTAACATAGGTCATGTTCGTCGAGTTTTGTCAACCATGTCAAGGCTTCATTCTGAAGTTGCTTAAGACTCAGTGAAAACCATCAATCTGAGATAATTCAACGATTAATGGGTTTTCATAAATCTCGATTTGGGGTTAAGTCTGGCGTCTTCTGTCATACTTCCAAGAAATTGCGCCAAAATATTATACACTATAATAATAAGATCAAATTTAAAAGATCGCAAGGCCGTACGTGATTTTGTTGTCGTGGCGACATTGATAAATAGCGAAATGTAAATACAGAAAGTGTCACAACAAATAAAAAAGATTGGACCGGAGTGTGACGGTATGGTGGCTTTGCTGGTTTTATAAAAGATGGGAAAATAATATTATTTTATTTATTATTTGAGGTTTAGTTTGATTTAAATAATCATAACATATATTTTCTTAGAATATTGTGTTTATTAAAAAAAATCGATGAAATGTAATCTTGCTCGTTCTAATTTCAAATTGTAATAGTGTATTGTTATGTAATGAAAATATTTTCTGCTCTATTGGCAATTCTGAAAATTCAAGATGGCGTCGCTTGCCATTTCGTGTGCAATATTTTGCCAAACGACTTTTAATATTAAAGAATTTAAGACTGTTAAATGCAATACATATATCGTGTTATTACTAAAACTATAAAAAGTATAATTATAAAAAACTTTACTGAAATTAGTAAACCACAATAATGCAGTATATTCTAATTTTTTAAATATTATAATTGCTTTATGTTTTATTACTAAATATAGGTATGTTGATTAAAATATTATAATCTATACGAGTAAGTGTTATAAAAAGGGATAGATTTAGATTGTTTGTTAAAAAAAATATATCCAAATCGATAAACATAAATATAATGGGATCATTTACGGTATCAAAATTATAATAAGGACATACAATCACTGTTGTCTTCGGTAACTTAGTGGACATATTGTCTGTTTATGAGTTTAATATTTGGGAATTCAATCCCATTGCTGGTCATGTTTTTTAAATATCTATTCATTTGTATACAGTCCTTATATACTCGTTCCTGGAGTGAACGTGTACAAAAAATATAATGTATATATTTTTTAAATTTGCTACTAATGTTTTGAATTCTTAAAAGATTTTATACGCGTACTTTGAAAAGTATCAGTAATATTCCAAGAGAAAGAAATCTTTCGATGTTTAAAAACCGTACTGACTTAACTTTAAACTACTTCAAGCAAACCGATGTTTTTCTAGGTAGAAACAAAGATTCTATAATGCAACAGATATTAAAATGCAACGCAAGCCGGAATAGGTCACAGATTTGATCATAATATAGAATCGAACGACTTAGAATATTGCAGGTGACCACTTCCATAGTATGGATTAATAAACAAATAATTAATGATTGACAATTCTTGGGAGTTAGCACAATGGTATAAACGTCTTTTTTAAGCCACTCTTGAAAATTGGAAGTCTAAGGTATGGACCAAATACGAGAATATAGTTACTGTGAAGTGTTAATGATTTAAAATCAGAGAACATGACTCGAACTCGCCATTTTGTAATTAATAAAAATACTTTTAATGATAACCATTTGATAATTATCACACAAATATGAATAAAAAATATTATTTTATTTTTATTTTTTTTTGCTTTATTTTTTTTGAATGTTGATTATTTTTGTAATGGTGTCTAATACTGCCTAGAAAATGTAATATATAAACTTTGTGTTATAATAATTATTATAGTTTTATTTTAGCGATACTTTTATTTATGAAGATATAATAAATACTACGTCGTTCAGTAAATGAACATCTCAAATAAAGCGTCATAATATAAAATATTACTCTTAAAAGATTTATTATTTTATTAATTAAAAATAGATCAAAATATACAAAAAAAAAACTGTTATCTATGTAAGAAACGCATTTTATCTTTGCCAACTCGTACACGTTTGTATCTATAAGCAGCATTTTGCATTAACAACATTGTTTTTACAAAATTCGGCTATTTATTGCGATGTTCATTAACTTAAAATACTGTTTTAATATTTATTTATTATTGTAACATAATTTAATTAATAAAAAAAAATGCTTTGGATACTGTGATACTTAGATATGACGCTTATTTTCTAACCGATTTGATGAGGTGCATTGTTCTCACGGTGTTTAGGTGAGTTTTATTTTAATTGAAAAGCTTATAATAAAACACTCATTTAAATGCATTTGAAAATATTTAAGATTGTATTACTGTTACAAAATTCGTAGAATAAATATTGAAAAAGTTTCGTCAACTTAAGCAAAGTATGGCGACACCGGATGCGCAAAAAACGCAAAAGTAATCTCGTTGACGTGTGTCGAGGAGAATCAGAGATGAATATAAAGTAGACGAATCAAATGATTTAAAAAAAAAAGATAAAATAAGTGTATTTAAAAAGTTTAATATGAAACCAACATTAGGTTATTATTCATGAAATTTTACTTAGGATTTTCAAAACTATAATTAATGATAAAATGGTTAATAAATTAAATAAAAACACAAATATTAACATTTTTATCAGTTTTATTACATATTCGTACACATACAAACCTCTTAAATCATATATATGAATCAATTTTTTTTTACAGTTTCTATGATTTCTTCGACACAAAATGCAACATTACTTCTTTTTATAATGAATTCAAATTAATATATTTATTTGGAAGTTATTAAATTAAAATAAAGGCACAATTTGATATATAATATATGTGTACAAAATATATGAGAATTTTTATAATAGACAGTAAACTAAAGTTTTTTTCATTAATAATAAAAGAGAAATTGTGCTAAAGATAAAATGTTCTACTATAATATATAAGTATAATATACACAGTACTCTTACGCGTTAAGCAAAGCTTAGTATTACATAAAAAAATTAATTTGTATTAAAATGTTTACTTTACTAAAACGATTTTTCTATTAAATTTTGGTTTTGCTCAATTTGTTTCAACGTTTCGTCCAGTTCTAAAAAAATAAACTATACTAAAATTTTCCTCACTTGAAATTTTTAATAACACAATTTGACTAGAATATTTAAGAAAATAAGTACATACATGTTTTGAGTAATCAGTTAAATACAACTTGATGAACAAATTTGCATTGATTTCTTAAGCATACATATTTTGTAGAATAGTCAGTAAAACTGCGTTATTTTTTAACCATTTCTTTTGTAATCCGACACTGTCTACGAGTATGTGTATTTTTATCTTAATTTTGATTTTATTCTTCTTCTTAATATTATTTATATATTACATCTTTGAGATTAAAATGGAGTTAAAAATAAAACCACAAATAATCTTTTATTTACAAATAAAATGCGTAAGTAAGTAAAATTGATCGTAAGACTCCATAATAAATGAATTATCTTAACTCTTACCTTGCAAAAGTTTCATTACAGAAATTGATACATGTAGGTAAGTTCATTACTCGAACTGTAGCTAACAGTTTTATTATCTGCGTAGCAAGCTTTGCTACAAAATTATGTATTCGGTGTCGTAGAGAATATCAAATGTGAATAATATTATAAACAATGTTTTCATTATAGAAATGTACTTTTTTAACATATATAATTGAAATGTTTCAACAAATTAATTTTAAAATGTACCATTTTACGTTTGCTATTTTTCTAAATACATTGTCTTTATGTTTTAATAGTTTCATGTAGATGTTGGGAGCCTGCGGTTTTCTACACGCTCCATTGCAAACTGCTGACCAAAATCTGTGGTCCGCTTTGACCCGCGTTGAATCATATAATTTTATTTTTTGTAAGAAAGATGGTACAATCCGTTCTAGGTACTTTTATTATTAATTTTATGCAGACTTATTGAATAAAGATAAATTCATGAAGCCTCATTGAATATATAAAATCAATTATATAATGTTTCATGTAATGTCAACCTTTTGTGAAAAGTCATTTTATTAAAACGAGAACAAATTATTTTATAACTAGTTGACAAGTTAAATGTCTTAAAAAACAAAACCGGTAGTGATTATATAAAATATATTTTTAAACAGTAGTCATACAAAATAAAGTTTCAGTGAAATTAATAATTTTCTATTTCAACCGTTTATTTTCACAGTTTATAACTTTTAACCAAGATTAAAAAGTTTAAATAGTGATTTATTATTTTGAGTTTTTTGAATGAATTGCATACTAGGGGTGTGTTTCTAATACATTTAAAAGGAGGTTAATAAATCTCGAAAATTTTAATTCCCGGTCTTTCGAGAAGGTTTATTGTTCATATATATCCATATGTTGATATAAACAACAATACAAAGTTAGATTCTTTTTAAAATCATACAAAATTACGATAAAGTGGAAAAAATTTCACGTATAATGTAAAAAAGATAATTTATTATTGAAACACCAAACATAAAAGTGTTGCAAAAAAAAATTGAGTACTAAACTATTAAACTCGCTAGGAAGGAGTTATTCAATTACATTTGCACAATTGGGTTCATTAATCTAGCTTTAAATTCTTTAAATTTTTTTAAATGTGTGCAATACTATTGTTATATTATGTTTTTTTGATGCATAGATAGGATATACGAGTATTTTATTACTCGGTGTTCAACGTACATATACGCATATGCTTCTTCAAGGTGAATTTTGAGCGGACAAATATGCTCATCTATACTCTACACAGATTAATTAAATATATAATTAACTCTATTGCTCTAACTAAATACAAAGTAGAAATTTTACGGTAATGGTAGTATAAAGACTGTAGAGAACAATTGGAAAAAAATAGTTCGCGTTCGCAATCTATCAAATACAACGCAAAGATTTTGAAGTTCAATTAGTCCAAATTAATGTATCTTGATGTCATTAAAAAACTGTTTATTTTTAAACATATTGTATAATCAAGAATGATACGAGTATATTTTGGCGGTCAAATTTTGTTTGACACTTTCTGACAGGCAATCGATATCTCTAGTAAATATCTTTGAAAAAAACTGTCCAGGGGTAGCGTGGTAAATATAAATATAAAATATTCAGGAGATAATATTAACAATATGGACTAAAGGCTTTCCTTTGTTGAAGCAGGTGAAAAGTAAGAATGATTTCCCAAAGGATTAAAGCCGCCGCGGACATATCCTTGTCACAGGTTTTTATGCATCAGTTTGTTTAGGATATACAATGTTATAGATACATATGGATAAATAATATTCAAACACAGGAAGTGTTAGGATAATCTACAATTTTTGTAACTCTTTTCGTAAATATTATAACAAAGTAGTTTCTATTATTTTAACATTACATTGCAATAATTTTTGTAGTTTTGTTGTTAAATTTAATTCATAAATCAATAGAGTAAATTAATTAAAATATATACTTCATTTTTATGAAGTAATTTGTACGTCTAAAACTAATTTAATAAAAAATGAAAATTTTGACAAAATTTGAATAAAAAAAATTGCATATTCGATCCAAAATATAGCATATGGAGCATTACAATGTAATGATCGCCATGATGGTTTTTATATATTATAACTGGTAATAATTACTTAAATCAATTCTATTTACATATTGATTTCAAAAGTAGAAGATAAATATATTTATGTACAATTTCTTGTATAATACAAACATCGAAAATGTTTATTTGCTAATACTTTTATTTTAATTATATTCGCTCTTAAAAAATTAAAAAAACTATTAATTTCTGTTTTTTTATTGACTAATTTAGTCCATGTAACAGTTTTAAATGTTCATAAAAATTTGTGTAAATTTTTTCAGTGACAAAACTCTAATCTGTAACCCTTAGATAGTTATTTGGGTGCACTGTCGACCTATCTGTGAGAGCGATTACCACATGAAAGTTTTACTTTTTTTGTCTTCTTAAATAGTAATATATTAATTTTTTATTATGATTAATTAATACTGTGGAAGTGGTTATAATATCTTTAATTGCTACAATTAAGTGAAATTTTGAGTATGATTATTATCACTGTTACAACTTAAATTATCAGTCGTGTTGTTTATATAACATGTATACTTGATAATATTTCAGTAATTATAATAATATTTATTATGTTCACTACCTCAATGCTGGTTAAAATTATAAGAAAAACTGGTAGCCAATGCCTCGCTACCGATACAGAGACCATCATTTTCAAGTGTGTAGTATTTCTATGTTCTACAAGTACACTCTAATTATTGCGTGATAACAATTAAAAGTTGATTTTATAAAGTGTATCTATTGTAATACATAGAGCTACTATTTGTTCAATGTAAACGATCATTGATGAATTCATAATCAGATTTTATAAAAAAAACTATGACATAATATTCAATTTCAAACATTGTATAAATTAATTACTCTAAAATAATTCTTATCTATAGATATTCTTATCAATACGATTTGAACAACACCTATTGAAGTAACTAATCTTTTCATTTGAGTACACAATATATTGTGTAATAAAAAAGCGCTTTTGTTCAAATATCTTTTTTCTTTTAACCATATTCGATTCAAAACAAAGAATATGAATCTTCATAATGTAAAAATTGCTTCCACAGTTTTTTTTAGTAATACTTTTACTGTTATTAGCTAAAATAATTTAGAATATATCCTGATATTAAATGCACATAAAAAATGTATGCAACTTTTGCTAATAGTAGAATTTGAACTCGCGACCTTCAACTTAATAATAATCAACTATATTTTTTTTAATCAAACATACAAATCTCCACAGTGTAAAGATTATTTTGACAGTTTCTTTGAGTAATAATTGTTAGTTTTAAGCTTGTCCAATTTAGTCCATATCCTGGTTTTAAATTCACATGAAAAATACTTGTACAATTTTTGCCATTTACGGGAATAGAACACTAGACCCATGTTTTGTGATTCAAATATGCTATTCACTCATTAACATTAATTAATAAATTGATAATCGTTATTAGTATTTTTATAAAATATTTTTATGACACTAAAACGCCATTTATTTTTCTATAGAGAGTTAATTTACCTTCTTTTTTATATATATTTTAAAATGAAGTATTATGGTTAAAAATAACTAAATACAATTTTAAAAATATGCTTTTTTGTATCTGCCATTGTTCATAAAAAAACAGGAACACTCTTTCGGCCACATCTTTTAGGGGTTAAATATATCCATCCATAAACGCTATAAAAAGACCGAAAAGAAAGAAAGGTTCAGTGCATCAAAACTATGGATAGATGTGAAGGAAGTGACATAGCACATCGTAAACTTTGTTAATGAAGAGAACTTGTGGTGTACGGAATAAACATAAAATATGATAATTATTGATATGTGGTATTTTATACACTATATTCTTTTAAACTTAAACGCCATGTAATTTGTTATGAGTTTATTATATAAATAATAAACATTTAAATTAAATAACCTATTTTATTCTAGTTAGATAAATTAAACTAAAACAGTTTAAATGAAAATCCTCAACTCATGAAACAACGATAACAGACCATTTTTATTCGAAAACAAGACTATGATGCCACTTTATAAATTTCACGGAAAGAATTGATGTGTTTATTCGCTTGGGGAAAGAATGATCACTATACTGAGAAAATGTAGGGCAAAAATATGACATGTCGGCAAAGAACGATCAGGCTCCACGTGTTGACGGCTAAAAAAGATAATATCCACCGTAAAATTTTGTAAAACAAATGTTCTTTTGATTTTCTTAATAAAAGATGTCTTTCTGATAAATTGATTATTTTGAATGTTTTTTAACTTCCTTGGCCTCATAATAAAATGACTATAAACTTGAAAATTTAATTATTTCAAATTAAACAAAAAGCGACTCTGATCGTTATTCTCCGTTACCCTTCAAACGAATAAACCTTTTAAAAATTTACCTACCAGCTACGGTATTTAAACACTTACCATCCGCTTGCTAACCAAACGCTCTAGGCTAGACTAACTATAATGTAATATTGAATAAACAACGAATTAATTTAAGCAGATTCATATTTGTGTACGGTTTTTTTTTTTTAACAAAATAGGTTGAATATTTACAATAGCTTTGTTTTACTAGGCTTGGATGATATCATGTTTTTTTTATTTGTATATCGAAAAATTAATGTATTGTTTTTCTGAACAGCTGATCTTTCATTCGCTTCAGTATTTCTTTAAAAAAACACACAATAAATATATCAAAAAATAGTGACTTTTTCTTTCGATTCTTGTGTCTTTTAAATAGAATAATTCTTATTTAATTGAAGCAAATGTTTGGATTTACATTTTTCCGTGTTTATAAGTCTATAAAATATGTAAATTACTATATAAGAGTTGCGTATACCTAGAGAGAG